>BGPR01037999.1:0-14898 GCA_013235015.1 Araneus ventricosus | reverse complement strand
TTTACAAATATTTTCTGCAACATGATTTAAAATTTGCATCCATTCTACTGTTTTCATGGTCTAATTAAAGTAGAAATACTCCATCGTTATATTTGTTTTTCTTAAGCAGAAAAACGAAAATAATTATTGCCCTATCATTAATTTTTTATTTGCCTCACGGAATTAAATGAAAATTTAAAAGTTAACTAATTGTTGTAAATGTTTATAAACCCGAGTTTATAAAACACGATGACAGGACCTTTCTTCTATAAAAGAGAATATGTTAATTTTATATTAATCTGTATTCTTCCTCAGAGTAATTTTGAAGTGACAGACCCTAACCCGACCGAATGTCACATTCAGTAGAATTTTGGTCTAGGGTCCGTCTGGCTATGTTAAATTTCATCCTGTCTTTTCTTTCAACTATGTAAAACTGACGCGGGCCACTTTTAACAATCAGCCCAAATAAAAAGAAACAGTTGACTGAGTCAGTAGCCTTCAGTTACGAAACTCGTCGACGTAAGTAAAATGTAGAAAAAAAATCACGATTTTTTCAATTTCAGGAAGTGATTATGAAGGCAATTTACGCTAAGTCACAATCACAAGAGAAACATAACTGTCCATCCAGCGTCTAACTTTTCTTTCAACTATGCAAAATTAACGCGGGATACTTCTAACAATCAGCCCAAATCAAAAGAAACAGTTGACTTAATCAGTAGCTTTCAGTTACGAAACTCATCGACTTAAGTAAAATGTTGGGGAAAAAATCACTATTTTTCAATTTCAGGAAGTGATTATGAAGACAATTTAAGCTACGTCACAATTCGAATGGGGGAAGAGACAGCACATTATTGAATGGGGGAAGAGACGTATAACCGAAGCTTTGCGTCGTCTAAACGAAGTACTTTATCAATACGAATGAATCGGGACTTCTATGAAAAGACGTATGAATGTGAACGACGTATAAATGAGAAACGTATAAATGGTGTTTTACTGTATTTGTAACTGGCGCCCGGAGCATGGTTTATTTTCAAGCCACCTCATTGTACTTTGCTTTAAGAATGGCATGAACTCATCAGTGTTTTGACTCCATGGTGCCCTTGCTCCCCGGTCACTACGCCACTGAAATGCGCGTTGTCTTACGTTGTGGTATGGTATAATATTGCACAGCATGTTAAAACTTCAAGATCAGCAAAAACATTCGTAATGCTTGATAAATTTAAAATCAGAAGATAGAAGTTGTGTTTTAATATTAGCATTAAATTCTCTGATTTTATGCACTTCAATGCATCCGAAAGAGTTAAAAATATTCCATTATGGTAGATGGTGGATGTCAGAGAAAAAAAGAAAGATCTTAACCGCTTCACAACAAAACCCTGTTTTATAAAACTTTGAACTCCGAAATATAATAAGATGCATAATTAAACGCTTGTGAGTGTAAGGATTGACTTAGCGTTTTAGGAAGCTGAAAAATAGTGTTATTAGTTTGTTTTAATTCCTAAAAATTAAACTGTACGTTTTTGCTATTATATGGTTTTTATAATAAGCACTACCCAACAAGAATGTGTAAAAACAAATGACGGGAGGCTGTCTTCTTCAAACAGCCGCTGATGTTAAAGGCTTAAGACTACTTTACTCGTGTGACTCTTTTATGTCTTGAAGTTTCTCTGTTTAATTAAGTAATAAGAATGGTCTTACCATTAATGATGAATGAATGGCCATTTAAGCATTCGGGTAATTTAAGTTCATGCGATCATTCTAAGATGGAAGTTAGAATACAGCTTTGCAACTCTGTAGTCTCTGAACTACAATTTCGATTTTAAAATTTTTTTCTAACTTCTGATTGCTACCCTTTGTCTCTAAAATAAGATATTAGTTATGCTTTTAACATGTGCAGTTACCGAGATATAGAGGATCTCCCATACAACGTTTTTTGTGGTGTTTCGGCGTGTGAATCAAATTCCTTCCTGAGACCCCAATGGGAGGAAAGTAGTCATACGTTAAAATTTATCATTTAAAAGGTCGAGTCTGACTCGACATAAGAGTGCAAAGGGTTAACGGATATCAAACCGAAGTACATTGTGAGAGCTCAGTTATTACAGATTTTCTAGTATTATGAGCTTGATTGATTGTGTCCTGGGGAAGAAAAGAGTCAATGACCAAATCTATCGATGTTGAAATTTTGTCTCCAGTTACTTCAAAACAATGAAAACAAGGGAGGAACGAAGAATCAACGTTCCTGTCGTCGCGTATTTAATTTTTACTTTTCAACTGTTTCGTTTTCTCTGCTCTTTAATAAGGTGTTCCTTTCTGGTTTGGAAAGAGGCATTAATACTTGTGATGTTTATAGATTCTACATAATTTTTGTGTAAAATCATGTAGAATCTGTAATTTTACTATAATTATCAATAGCTGATTAATAATTAAATTTTAGTTTTAAGACTGAAAATGCGATAATTCAATGCACGAGTATTCTCGGGCTTTTAAGTTAAGTGGTTAAAAATAAATTCAAAACTATTTCAGTAGCCCGGTAAATATTTGAAAAAGCTAACGGCAGAATTAATCGAGAATGGCCCTTTTCACTTCCTTGTATACGAAGTATACAAAGAGCAAGTGTTGTAATCGTCAAAAAATTGGAACTCGAGATTTTGACGGATATCCATGTTTCAGACCTCCAAGAATCCGGAAAACACAATTTTGGAATTATGTCTGTCTGCCGGTGTGTCTGTCTGTCTGTAAACACGATAACTCAAGAACTATTACAGCTAGAGTGATCTTTACACATAATTTGTAGGTTTTTTTCAAATTTTGGACAAAATCCATCTACGGGGTCTGTCTGTCGTTGTTCATGTAAACACGATGACTCACAATCCTAAATAGCTAGATGGATAAAATGTGGTACACAGTTTTATTATCAAGAATGCAGGTCCGTATAGAAGTTTGGGCCAAATCCGTCGGAGGGTTGACTGCCTGTCGGTCTATATAATCGCATACTTGTTAATACGATAATTTCTTAACCTTATGGCTTAAATAAATGAAGCTTTATATGTGGTCTTCTTATCTTAATTGTAGATCAGTACCCAATTTTCGTTTCAATTGCTTGAAAAAAAGCCCCGGTATAAACCCCCTTGCTATGGCCACCATGAGCAAGGCCGACCTTTAGCCTACTGGATCAACTTCTTCCAATTGGACCTCGCGCCAGAATGCAATCTACTTTCTGCTCAATTCAGTGACGTAACTAGTGAGGGGTAGGTAGGGCAAGAGGAAAATTGAAGTTAACTCTTAAACTCTTAAATGCCCAGTGTTGCCTTTAGCAATATTCCCAATTTTGTCATCTAAAATCTTGAGAATGAGATTGAAGCTCTAATGCCTGTTGTTGCCAAAAGGATACATACTGAAAATCATGTTAAATCAATTTACAATACATAGATGGCAGCCTGAGTGCTGATAAAAAAATAGAAATAAATTAATGATTTTCACTTGAGGCTGCATATTCTTTGCTTAGTTTGTAGGCCTGAGTACCATATTTTATTCTACAGTGTTCAAGGAAATTGCTTATCCCCTTATTAGTAGTTAAAAGACGCCTTCGGAGACCAGTTTGTTCTCCGGAAATATAATTTCAATTTAATCTCTCATGTAGAATTTAATATTCATGATTCCCTTCAAAATGTAATTTTAAATTTTATTTGTGGTAGACATATAACCCATGTTCTTTCAGCAGCCTTGCACCTGTTCTGTTCATTGTCTACATGAATGTCCTTAATGGCGTCAAGTAACTGTCTGCGTCATGTAACATCCAATTTCGCGCTGTAGGCATCAACTTCAGTCTATTATTTCCCTTTCAAAACATGCATTCGATTTCAACATTAAAATGGCGCGGCACATTTTACTTCCCGCAGCACGTCAGCTGGATGAAAAGATACTTATTAAAACACTAGCCGCCTTCGGCGACCAACTTGTTCTCCGGGAAAATGATTTCAATTGAATCTTGCATCATTTTACATTCATGGTTCCTTTAAGGACGTAATTTTAATCTTCAGATTGTGGTAAATATTAAACCCGTGTTCTCATCGTGGCCTTGCACCTGCTCTGTTCATTGTCTACATAAGTGTCTCTAATGGCGTCAAATAACTGACTATGTCATGTAACATCTAATGGCACGATGTTGGCGCGGTCTTCAATTTTTTATTCCTCTTTCAAAATAGGCATTTGATTTCAACATTAAAAGAACGCAGTACATTTTATTGCCAGCAACATGTTAGCTGGATTAAAACTTACTGAAAAAAGAATGAAAACATGGCAACCATAATCATTCAGCTAACTGGATATATTTCTCAATATATGTTATATCTCAGAGCTTGGTTTTCAGATTCGAAATATTTTGTTGAAATAAAATATGATAGCAAAATGTATTAGGATATTACATAAACTTTCAACAATGAAAGATAAATACGCAATTAAATATTTGTTTAAACAATCAAACCGGTTTGAATTGCGTTGCAACAATGAAAAAAATTGTTGTAAATTTTCTGAAAATTTTAATTAATTATAAATTAATCGAAATTTCGAAATTTTTCCTTAATAACTTTGGAACATATTACAGAGCAAAGATTATTTTTGTACCATCTCAGAGTGCAAAACATTACCTTTTTAATGACGTCAATTAACCTGCCGTACAATGTTATACTCTACTTTTAATAATTTTTTATAATTAATTAAAATTTTAATTAAGAGTTTCAGAAAAGGGCTCCGAGGTGCACATTTCCACCCTCCAAAGTATGTTTGTGGCAACTTACGTAGCTCTAGGTCCATCGGTCTGCCCTGTAGACTGTAGAGGACCAACATACATACACACACACATTCTCCTTTATTATTAGTAGAGATAGCATTAAACATTAAGATATCACCTTAGCTTTCAACAATGGAAGAGAAACACGCAAATAAATCTTTGTATAAAATATGAAACGGTTTGAATTGCGTTGCAACAATGAAAAGTACTGTTGTAAATTATGCCAAAAAATATTTTTAGCAATTTATTAAAATTAGAGAAAAATTTGTACGACAACTTAATTGATGTCATTGAAAAGATAATTTTTTAAATTTTCAGATGGTATAAAACGGCATCGAGTTGCACATTCCTACCCTCGAAGGTATGTTTGTACCAATTTTCGTTGCTCTATGTATAGCGGTCTGTTCTGTAGAACACACACACATACACACGCACGCGCGCACGCACACACACACATTCAAACACACAAAGACACACACACACGCGCGCGCGCACGCACACACACACACACACACACACACACTTCTTTATTATTAGTAGAGGTTAATTACTGTGTAATGAATGCTTTTAAAATTGTTCTGAGTGATAGGTTTGGTCCTTTCATCTGAAAAATTTGTCCATATAGGTAATGGATCATAGAAAGTTGAGACAAAAATTGTCACTTTTTTGTCCTCAAAAATAAAAAAAGTCCTATGATATTGTTTCACTAGGAAACGGAAGAACAATAAGCGCTTTTAGGAATGTGACACTTTCATTTGGTTGCCGAATTTGTTTCCTTTTCAAGGAGAAATTTACCCCACCTAAATTTACACCCTTGACAGAGACATTATTCAGAGCATACATATATTTCTGCTTTTCCAACTTAGATATATCTTTTTAAAGATAAAATTAAGTTATTTCATGTTCACAAGACAAGCATAGTGATTCGCGATATTTCAAATTTTGAATCCATTACTTGTCGTACAATTGTTGGCGGTAACAGCAAGAACAATTCTTGTACTGAACAAAATAATTTTCTTTTTGTTCATATTTTCTTTGGTAATGTGATTCCATTTCGTATATTAGATTTTAAATCGGATTTTGTGATCTTTTTATTACTTCTCCAACTTTGTTCTATATATTTAATATCGTTTGCCGTTAACATTAGAATATTCGTCTTCGTTAGCATTACGTGGTTAATATAAGTTATATTCATGTTTTCTTCTAATTTATAATATTTGTAGTTAATTTAATTTATTACGTCCGGAATTACTTTTTTATTTTTTTACAACCTAGTCAGTAAACAGGTATGCTAGTGTAGGTTAGCATTAGTAGAGCTAGGCCTAAAAAAACGCAGCCCACATTTTGACATAGACTTAAAAAAATCCCATCGAATTTGCACAGATATGCTGTTAATACCTTAGGATTGTTAAGTCGAAACTTGAAAAGTAACGCATTTGTTCTATTCAAAAAGTTTGCAGAGAATAGGAACAAAACGTAAGATGTTAATGCCAGACATATCTGCACTAAAGGATGCAGATGCATATTTAGATGATACGCGCAGTAACGTTTGTCACATGACTTATTTGCTCGCCAGTAGAGATTTGTATTCCTTTCATGATTGGTAGTTTGTTGAATTCCTCCAAAAGTCGTAACTATTTATAAAGAAAAATATTTGAATGCATATTAATATCCGAATTAATAGCGTGATTGCATATAGTATATCCATAAAAAGCGATTTCTGAACGCATATGGTGGAAAAGGCCACTATAAAGCAAAGGAAAAAGTCTTCAATCTTTCCGAAAGGGCATTAATAAATGTCAGCTCTGTAAGCTTTGCCTCAAAACTTTTCATTGTCATAAATACAAGTTGTGTTTTAATTAGCCTACAGCTTTGAAATTAAATAACTTATCAGAGCCTCACTAGATGTCGCTCTCAATGCGTGCAAAAAAGGGCATAAAAGAAAACTGTTTAGCGCCACTTCTACTCTTTTTTCAAAATGTTTTCCAAACCGTCATATATTCAACCGAAGGTCATATTCTATCTTTAAAAAATTAATATTTATGTGGTGAAATGGCAACAATATTTCTACGGAAGTGGTCTTCATCTTTCAAATAGCTACCTAAGCTTTTCGGAGCAATAACTAATATAATAGCCCAAATCTCTCGGTAACGCTCTGACGTCACCAGCAATAAAACTCGAGCCATAGCGCTGCGAGACGTTAAACAGAATTATTTCATTGTTAGAGAACCTAAATTTCAGTAATTTTAAATTTATGACAGTAATTGTCGTTCTAATTTCAAATTTAATAGCTCTAAAATAGTGAAATAAAATTTGCTATCGATTGATATAAAATTTATCTCGCTATGATCAATAGTTCCCGAGAAATTTTAAATTATATTAATCCTATATTTCAAATTAATTTCCGTTTTTTAATAGAAAGTATTAAATTGAGTAGTACTATATCATGCGCGTGATATAGTTTCGACGCCACGATGCATCTGATTATTTAGTGCCATCGTGATGATATAATTTGATAATATTTTTTGGCAACGTTAAAAACGTAAAAACATCTGAAGTACAAGGAAAATAATCAAACAACGAAAAATACTTCACACTGAATTTTGTTTACCAAGAGGTTTTTTGAATAAAGAAATATGTAAATAATGTATAATTTAAAAAATATTTCCTGTCATAATACATATGTTTATTTTATTTGTTTTCAATCAATGTTAAACATTTCTCTCGCATATATATCTATTTAAACACGCCAGATTTGACGGAAAATCTCTCGAATGAAGAGGCAATTTGCACCCGTCATACCATGACGGGTGATTTTCTAGTGATAAAAGATCTGTTGAAAAAATGTGAAAGTTTTACTTATGCTTAAGACTATTTCAAGGGAAAGATTTTTTTCATTAGGCTGAGTTATTGTGTTACCGCTGAAAGTTCTCATTTTAAACTTTATCCATTAAATTAATTTTCAGTGTTCTTTTCAAAAAAAAAAAAATAGGGTTTTTAATGCTCTCTAGTACGGCTAAAAAGTTATTTCAGTTCAAAGTTCTAGGTTGAATAAAAAAAATAGAGTTTGTAATGCTCTCTAGTACGGCTGAAAAGTTATTTCAGTTCAAAGTTCTAGGTGAAATAAAAAAAATAGTTTGTAATGCTATCTAGTATGGCTCAAAAGTTATTTCAGTTCAAAGTTCTAGGTGAAATAAAAAAAAATAGTTTGTAATGCTCTCTAGTACGGCTCAAAAGTTATTTCAGTTCAAAGTTCTAGGTGAAATAAAAAAAAATAGTTTGTAATGCTCTCTAGTACGGCTCAAAAGTTATTTCAGTTCAAAGTTCTAGGTTAATTAAACCTCACACTGCATTTTCTACTTATTCTCAACACTTTCTTAAAGGTCTGCATGTTTTGAGTACATAGTGTGTTTTTCCACAAATGAACACAAGAAACACACAGTGAGATAGATAAAAAATACTAATTTATGCACAATCAGTCCGCAAGAATTCAATCCACCCTCTTCCGTACAAGATCCCAAATCCCCTCAAAGTCCAGGGATTAGGCGGGAGGTGCAGTTCATTGTATATAAATGGGGGTGTCCTTCTCTCGGTCTGCGGGTTTCACAAGTGAGTGTCTGCATTCACATCTGGAAGCCGGGCACGTACACATTCCTCAGTATGCCCGGAGGCAGTAGACAAGCGGCACTGGAAGTGGGCACCACGCATGCGCCGTAGTAAGTGGCCGAGACGAGGGGTCCGTCGAGAGGATGGGGAGCGGGGCCCAGGCCAGGCCCCGGACCCTCCTTAGACACACCCTGGGACTGCTGGCGGAGGTGCTCCAGTCGTTGGCTGTTCTGGCGCTTCCATTTAGTTCTGGGGGGAAGGAGGAAAAATTAATATTCTAGTAAAGATTGTATCAAATACAAAGGTTGGTATTAAATACAAAATGTTGTTTCTAAATAACTTGCAAAATTAAAACATTCAATTTATTATTTCAAATGTAATGGAATCATCAAATCAGTTTTTCTCCAATTTCCTACCAAATGGTGCCACGCGTATGGAATAAAAATTTAAATAAATTAATCGATTAAATGATAATTAAATTCTGAAAATATTAAAATATCGAATATCATAAAATCATCGAGAATGCACAAGTATATAAAATTTCAAAATTTAACATCCTGTAATAAACAAGTAGTGTATGAAAAATGTTTTACTATTTCTTTTTTGTAGAATTTAAGTAAAGACAATTCATTTATGTATTAACTAACTAACGTGAAATTTTTAAATTGCTATTTAGATGTAAAGACTTCTGAGCAAAAGATACTAATGTGCAACGCTGTAATATGCACGACCAATATTCTCGGCGAATTTCTGATAATAATAAAAACGAATGCGTGTGTGTGATGTATCAAAACACCTAATCTGTTTTAGCTTGACAATATCCTTTCCGATAGTCGTTAATTCATTTTTCTGATGCGTCTGTAAAAAAAAACTATTCTACGATACGAACTAAATTATGAAACATGATCTAGTACAGACGGTCAAAAAAATATCCGAACACTTATTATTCCCATAGATGCTAAAATCAAACAAAATATATCACTTTATTTGGTAATGCGTCCTCTTTTAAATACATGTGAATTTCAATTTCGTAAGGGGACGTCTACATATAGAGAATAGGTCTTTCTTAAAACAGTTTCTTTTATTTTTTACACTTCATTAGTTGTGTCGGCAGTTTTACAGTAGATCTTTTTGTTGTTTTTAAAATATGCGCAGCGAAATATATAATCAAAAACCATTTGTCAAAATATGAACTCGAAATCGCATATTTTTGTTTTCATGTTCATTTATAGAAAGAAAATTTTTTAAAAAAAGAAACAAAATATTAAATATTAACAAAAACTCTTTATATCTATCTCCTTATCCAAAATAAACCTTGGGTACGCTAACTTGAAGTTCTCTACTTAAATATCTACAAGTAAAACAATATTTACAAAAATTGATGATTTTATATTTCATTATTGTATAGTATTTAGATACTAGAAAATCACCCGTCATGGTATGACGGATGCAAAATGCCTCTTCATTCTTTGACGTGTTTAAATAGATATATATGCGAGAGAAATGTTTAACATTGATTGAAAACAAATAAAATAAAAATATGTTTTATGACAGGAAATATTTTGTTTTTATTTATATATTTCTTTATTCAAAAAATCATCGTGTTATCCGAAAAATCCATTGTGGTATCCATCCGTGAAATGCATCTTGGCGTCCAAACTATATCAAGTGCATCATATACCACTGTGACGTAATTTACTACTTTCTATTAAAAAACGGAGATTAATTTGAAATATAGGATTAATATAATTTAAAATTTCTCGGGAAGTATTGGTCAGAGCGAGATAAATTTTATATCAATCGATAGAAAATTTCATTTCACTATTTTAGAGCTATTAAATTTGAAATTAGAACGGCAATTACTCTTTTAAATTTAAAATTACTGAAATTTAGGTTCTCTAACAATGAAATAGTGCCGTTTAACGTCTCGCAGTGCTATGGCGTGAGTTTTATTGTTAGTGACGTCAGAGCGTTACCGAGATCTGGGCTATTATATTAGTAATAATGAAAAACAATCGAATATCCCGAAAAACCTAAATACAGTAAAGCACCGTTTATGCGTCTCTCATTTATACGTCGTTTCATCAAAGTCCCGATTTATTCGTATTCATTGTAATGATAAAGTTGTTTCGTTTTATACGACGCATAGATTCGATTAGTTATACCCGTTTCCCCGTAAATGTGAAAATTTCTTCCTTTCTAGTATGTGAACTGTAATAAAGATACAATGACTCCGAAATTATTCACGATTGGTGAATGAATAGAAGACAAATTGTCTGGTGCTAATTTAAGCGATGATGACGAGGTTATTCGACTTTCCTTTAACTCCTTAACGTTCATTGGTTTTGCAGTGAAACCACACACATTGAGCATTTTTTTACTGCGCATGGGCGAAACGTAGCTTAATTGTTCTTTCGTAACTTAAGAGCCAGGTATATAGGCAAACTTATATAAAAGTTCCAGTTCAATACCGTCAGTATTCACAAAGATATCGGCATTGCAAGAGCTAAATTGCTTTCGATCTCTAAGAGAAACAAAATGATGAGGGTTCATGCACAAATTGATATTTTTTTAGAATTGAATCTTCGAAAGTAATATTGAATTTTAAGGAGGTTGAATATTCTGGAATCTCACGTATACTTATCAATTAAATATATAATTTAAATTGCATTTAGATGATAACTTACTCGGAGGAAAAAACAGCACTTTACCGTTAATTGGTTTCACCGTGGAATCACAAATTTCTTGAAAATAAAAAGTGCTAATTTTTTTCCCTTTACATATTTATTATAAGCTACACGTCTAATACTCATTTTTGAAATAAATTTAGTAATTTTCTAAACGGAACATGTAGTAAACTTGAAAGAGTTAAAGAGGCAATGGAATCCGTTGAAAAATTTCGAGCTTATTTCTTTTGTCAAAAGAATAACGAAAAAAACATTCCACGAACTTAATTCGGTTCATAATGATTCTTAATACTCATAAACAATCAACACGTCAGACGACGGTTAAAGATTTCTTAATTAAACGCCTACCTGCATGCACATAAATCGTATAAGATATTTATAACTAGTACTCAAGATATGCAATAAATATATGATTTTTCTCACTGTTATGATAAATGTTTAATTTTAAAATTTTAGTTATCAGTTTCCATACTATATAGTATTAATACTAATTCAATCATAAAAAACTTTAAAATTAATGCTTTCAAATGAATTTGCATTAGTAGTATTAAATTTGTAATAATCAAAGTTGTTTAGTAAAATTTCGTTTATACGTCTTTTCATTTATACGTCAGTTTCTTGAACTACGTATAAACGATACTTTACTGTAATTAATTTTAAGTAAAAATATGTTATCACAGAATCGCTTTGGGAGAAGGTGAAAATAATAATTAGGTTGTTGTTTTTAAAACCTCATTTATCAATTAAATATAATTTTCATGATGAAGTTTTTAACAAAAGAAAATTAAAATCATTTCTGAAAATTTTGTGTATCAAGAAAGTATCGATTCACCGTAAAAAATTGTAATTTCAAAAATGGAAAATTATCTTATAAACTAATTAGAATTATGAAAGTTTCAATAACTTACAAGATTCTACATTTGTCAATATAAAGTTAAATTTCGAAACCTCAATGTATTTTATTAACTGTTTAAGTAGTTAAGTTAGTTAGTTATTAAAAAGGAGTATACATTATACATGCACTTAGGAGATGATTTCTTTTTACAGATCCGTAAACCACCATGTGAGCTATGAAGTTTAGTTATACTAAAGTCCCGTTTTGAAGCAGCACGAGGGTTACTTTTGAATGGACCTCATCATTTTGAACCGCGATCAGATAACAAGGACGGCACCTGAGCTAATATCCATACCAGCGGCGACATCAGATTTAGCATGCACCAGGCCCACATACATGGTGGAACCTGTGGTGGAATCGGGATTCGATCCTGGAGCCCTTTCACTCCGAAACCTTATCACAAGGCCACCGCGGCTATAAAGGATGCACAGCAAATATAAAGGGTGGCCCAGCGGGTAATGTTTAAAAAACAATCTAATAGATGGCGCCAGCTGCGAGCAAGTGAGACCAAACTTGGTGCGCATGATCATTAGAGCGGGCAATTGTATAGGCGTGTGTTTCGTTAGCGAGCGGTGAGTTTAAGTGTGTTGTTCAGTTGTGATTGTCACAAGCGAAAATGAATAAATATTCAACAGATATTCGAGTGTTTATTGTGCTCGAAATGCCATGAAAACCTTAAGGCAGTGCAACGGACATGGCAGGAGGAGTTTCACAACAAGAACTGGCCAGACAAAAGGACTGCAGTCCGCACGATTGACTGCGAAGTTTGCTCACGCGTGATGGATGGACTCCAGAACCGCCTCACTGCTGCCCATGTTAAAGACGGCGGTCACTTCGAACCCCTTTATCAATAATTGCCTACTATGTAATTTCAATATATGTCATTCAAATCTTTTCTTGACTCTTATTTGTTTAGAAATTCCGATTCGTTTCAAACATTACCCTCTGGGCCACCTGTATGATTGCTATGATGACTGTTGTAATTGAAATGACAGTTGGTAGGTTTGAAACTTGGAAAAAGGTATTAATAGAATATGCTAAAATTGTTAATGTCTTGGGTTTTTGAAGAAAAAAAAAGTTTTTTTTAAAGAAATTTTTTCCATAAAAAATTGCTGAAATTGTGAATAAAAATTGATAAATGGCTATTTGGTTTTATGCGCTTATTTTCTTCTGAATTGAAATTTGGTGGAATGGAAACATATCTGACCATTCCTAGGTAACTAACCCATCTCCTATGTATATAAAAATTAAAAAAAAAATAGTAATGGAAGGGGATAAAAGAGTTGAAGTTAAAATACAAAAATAAGGAAATGTTTGTATATGTAAACCTGCTTCTTTGTTTTTCAATAACATATATTTGTATTAATAAGTAACATACAAATCAAAATCTAATAAATTCAATGAAAACTGTTTTAGAAAACACACTTTTGTTTGTGTATTTGGAAGTAGATTTTTTAAATTTTAATTATTTTCTACTTTTTTGTCTTCAAATAATAATTCGTTGTTATAAACATAATAGAATTTTGAAATAAATTTTCCCCCAAATTCACTGTCAGATAACGCAATTTGGCTGGAATCAATGCTTAATTATATTAACCGATTAACTGATAAATAAGTTCTGAAAATATTAAAATAGTGCATTGTTATCGAGAATACACAAATTCGCCAAATTTCAAATCTCCAGTACTTAAGGAAATAAATGAAAAATGGATTGCAAAATTTAATCTTTAAAGACTTAAAACATGTCAAGTTAAATGAAACTGTATAAAAATCTACTTAATTTAACTAAAATAACGCTTTATGCAGTGTATATCTACGTTTTGCGCAAATTTTGTTTACTTCTGTATCTCTGTTGACATTCTTCTTCTTCTTCTTCTTTCTAATCTGAATCAGATCCATGAGGTCGTTCGCCTTCATCGCCTCCAACCCGAAATCCGCTCGCATAAGCAGGTCATCATACACCAAGGCAACACAGTCAAGTAGATGTTGCGGAGTGGCCTCAATTATGTTGCACTTTGTGCACATATTGAACTTCTTATCACCACGAGAGAATCTGAATGTTTTTAAGTGACCGGAAGTTAAGCGAGCCAAAGCTGTTTGGTCTTTCCTATCCCCCTTAAAATGTATAGTAGCACTGGGACCTTCACTACGATACCATGAATGAGCTGGTGGATGCCTCCAAGAAATGTTAACAAAGGCCGTTCTTCTTGAGTATAACTCAAGGTCGGTCAAGGGTTCTACATAAGCCTGAGGCATGGTAGTACCTTCTTTAGCAAGAAGACATAATGCATTTCAACCAAAGCAATAATTTATTTTTTTGAGATGGTGACTACTTTAATAGTTTACACTTTATTTTACGCGCTGTTATTTCACCTTTTCCATGTTTGTAATGATGGAATTTTGTTATCAATTTCTTACCCACTTCCTGAAGCGATGGAGTTCTGAAATTTTGTACAGTGGTGTGCTTCCGAAGACAATTCAATATTTTAATGTTTTCAGAACTTGATTATCGATTAATACAATAATTATAATTAAATTTTGATTCCATATGGGACGCACTATCTGGTAAGGAATTTGAAGAAAAATTGATTTTAAGATTCTATAACAATCATAATAATGAAATATGAAATGTATTAAGACTAAAGAATAGAAAATATTAAAAATAAAGAAATAAATAAAAGCGCATTTTTATTAGACCATTGAAGAGTAACGAATATATTAAGAGGAAATTAAGCCACAACTAATATGTTGAGAGGAAATTAAGCCACAACGAATATGTTGAGAGGAAATTAAGCCACAACGAATATGTTGAGAGGAAATTAAGCCACAACGAATATGTTGAGAGGAAATTAAGCCACAACGAATATATTAAGAGGAAATTAAGCCACAACGAATATGTTGAGAGGAAATTAAGCCACAACGAATATGTTGAGAGGAAATTA
>BGPR01037998.1:0-14898 GCA_013235015.1 Araneus ventricosus | reverse complement strand
TATTCTCATCCCTGAACAATTTGGCTTTAGGAAAACCTCTCCACCTCCCCCACCAATTGTTAGAGTCACTGAATTCATACAAGAGGGTCTTAATAACAAACAAAAAACAGGGGCTGTTCTTCTTGACATTCAGAAGGCTTTCGATAGAGTCTGGCAAGACGGGCTTATCCACAAACTTATCAACTACAACATCCCCCATTACCTCATCAAAATTTTCCACTCCTATCTCTCAAGCAGAAAATTCTCAGTTAAAGTCAACAACGAACTGTCGCAACTTAAAACCATCAGAGCAGGGCAACAGGTTCGAAAATCGGCCTGTCTTATTTGACTTTATTAACGACATTCCAAACAATTCCAATCAATCCTTAGCATATTTGCCGACGACACAGCAATACTGGCACGTAACAAAATCTTATTATCTTCAAGGTGGTCGTTGAGTCTACTGAGTATTAAGTGTTCGGCAATTTTGCTAATGGATGGCAATAGTGAGATGGGTCTGTAGCTCACAGGATCGGTAGGATCTTTGCCTGGTTTGAGAATGGGGATAACAGTGGCTGTCTTCCATCTAGTGGGGAAGTACCCAAATTTCATGATGTTTTCAATTATTAATCTAAGTGTGGTGATACAATTAATTGGGAGGTTTAAGATAATTTTGTTACTGATGCCGTCGTAACCCGGCGCCTTATTCTTTTTGAGATTTTTGATGCATTTGATTATTTCATCATTATGGGGAGGGGGGAAGTCTGTGTGGGAATTGGGAGAGGAATTAAGGAATTTCTCGACAGATTCCTGGACTATGGCTTCCGTGTCATTGTGGTGGAGATCATTAAGTTGGAATTGATTTTCAAGGCTTTCGGCAAGACAGTTAGCTTTTTCAATGTTGGTTTGAGCAATACTGGTTGGACCAAGGAGGGTCGGAATAGTGTGTTTTTTCCTTTTAAAGGGTTGTGTAAAATTCCAAAATGTACCGTCATCGGTGTTAACATCGGTGAGGGTTTTAATGTAATTGTCAGTTTCGATTTTGTCGTTAAGTTTGTTAATTTTCTTGTTGAGTTTATTTAAAATAGCTCTGAGGACTGGATCTCTGTTCCTTTGGAAAGACTTTCTGACAAAATTCCTCTCGTTGTTGAGCTCCCTTATCCTCGGGTCGATATATGTTTGAGAATTAGGAATGGGGTTAGACGCGGCGATCTTGGCGTCAAGAATAATAGTTTCAAATTTTTCAACAAGATTTTCCAGATCACTGGGAGAGTTAATAATGGAGTTGTTAAGGTTTTCAGCTAGATTAATGTTATTTCTGAATTTATTCCAGTTAGTTTTGGTCTTACCATTGATACTAGGGATTGTGTATTTAAAGTAAAAATTTAGGAGAACGGGGTTATGATCAGAGCTGAGTTCAGGGAGGGAGTGGATTTCGTAAGGATAAAGGAACTCTCTAACGATTGCTAGGTCTATAGTGCTGGAGGAAAAAGGACCAAATCTGGTGGGGGTGCTCGGGGCCAGGATTTCGAGTCCTGCTGCATTAACGAAGTGGAAGAGGGTAGTACCTCTATGACTATTTGAGTTGCATCCCCAGCTGGTATGATGGGCATTGAAATCACCACAGATAATATGATTAAGGCCTAGTTGAATTATATTTTCAATATCAAAGGTGAACATGCTGGAATCTGAACTGGGGGGAACATACATGGAGGTGAGCGTAATTTTCTCAGAGTTATTAATATTTACAATGATGGCAGTTGCCTCCACATAGTGGAGGGTGGGAGGAATTAATTCGTGATGTGGGATGCAACTTTTGATAAAAATGGCAGTGCCTCCGCTAGCCTGAAGTGGATTTTGGTTATCTCTATAGCTATAATAGGAGAAATAATTTGCCAGAAAGACTTTCTTATGTGGTCTCAGATGAGTTTCCTGAATTAAAATAGCATCGGGGGAGTACTTATTTACTAAGATCCGTAGCTCATTGATCTTATTTTTTAAGCCATTTGCGTTCCAGTAAATGATACGTAAACTATTCGCAGTGAAAGTTAACCGGAAGCAGCGGTCCCTGAGAGGCCTAGGGCTTCAATGAGTATTGTCAGTTTTTCTATGTCTGTTTGGGCATGTTTAAGCTTCTTGAGAGCATTGAGAAGAGTGGGGAACTTTTGTAGGAATTTTTTGAGTTCGGATAATCCTTCGTACATGTCTTTAAAGTCGCTGCTTGGAGTGCTGTTGGGGAGTGAGTTACTGCTCGTAGATGGGGTCACCTGGTTAAGTGGTGCCATCTCTCGGTGTGGTTGGGGGTTAGAAACTCGGGCATATGAGATGTTTTCTCTAATCCTGTTAGTTTCTGGATTAAAAGTACCACGGTTTGAGTAGAAATAATTTTCTCTGTTTTGCTGGGCGGTAGTCTTTTTCGGGAATTTTTTGCATCCTCTATAAGAGGCTACATGGCCCTCTTCTCCGCAATTAATACAAATAGGATTGGGGATGGTTTCTTTAATGCTACATTGATTTGTTTCGTGTGGCCCGGCACATTTCAAGCATCTAGCTCGACTCTGGCATTCACCTGCTTTATGGTGGTACCAATTGCATTTATAGCATTGGTTCACGATACCACGTCCTTTGTATTCCTCAACTTTTACTTTAAAATTGTTGACATGCCTAATTTGATAAATTTTTTCCACGTCTTTTGTCTTGGTTAGATCTACTAAGAAAAACGGGAGAGGTTCTCTTGTTCTGAATTTGGTAAGCTGTACAACTTTCTCCACTGGGAAGTTGAGTTCGTTTTTAAGGCAATATTTGATCTCCTCAGTGTCGTGGTCGTGGGGAAGATTTTTAAGTACTACTTTGAATGGTCGTTTACTTGCAGGTTGGATTACGTGAAAATCGTAACCCTGCGTCCTGCAGTAGTTGCTTATCTCAGTGTGTTTTTGAGATGTGCCGGGGAAAATTTTGACTAGGCCATTCGTAAATTTGTTTTCGGTTGGTCCGCAGACCTTGCGAATGTCAGCAAGAATTTTTGATGTTCCGTCTTTAGTGTACCTTAGCATGATGGGAGGGACTTGCTCCGGCACTGCGCTAGTTTCGGTATTCTGCTCGTTACTATCAGTAAGATCCACGAGTGGTTGAAAGGAATTTTTGGTTAAGACAATATTATTTGGGCTTGTGACAGCCTTAGATTGATGTGCTGTTTTTCGTTTATTTGGGGACACAAAGTCGCTTTCCCTACTTTCTCTATTTTGGATTTTAAGTTTTCTCATTTCCTCGTTAATCCTACGCGACCTGCCAATGCAATTGTCACTAACACAGATAGGAACATTTTTCAACTTACCCCTCTGCCACTCTATGTGCTCCTCAAGGGATTTGATCTCTCCCAGTTTCTCCTGATAATCCCCATCAGTCTCCGCATTAAAGCGGTGGTGTTCGGTCATAAGTCTGGTCCGAGTGATAAGAGAGTGCTGCATAGCCATCGACATTTTTATGTCATGCTCCAAGTCAAGCCTGCGTTCACAGTGTTTGCATCGTTGCTCAGGGACGGGTGGGCCACTATCGGCCTTGTCCTCAGGGTCAACCTGCATTTGAGAGTCGCCAGCGCAAGAGCGCGTTTCTTCATCATCCACACTCGACGCCATCACAGACGCGAATGAATCAATCTGAATCTGAGGCGCCCGGTAAAAGGACTCGTTTATATAGTGGTACCGCGAAACCCGGATTCAGCCAATGAGAGAGATATATAAAGTGACGTGGAACGCCTTCCTTCCAAATCGTCGATTTCTGCTATCATTTCTCGTCTTTGCACGTGTTTAAATTTGTCAACAAAAGAAACTAGTAAACAAACAAACAAACAAAAAAAAAAGGAAACATGGTTATTAAACACAACCCTTTGATGACCAATTTTTAGTTTCAGTTTCAGATTCTTGGAAACTTTTTAATTTCACTTTAAAAATGGCTAGATGTGCGATTGAACTAGTAGAAATAACAAGAGTTTAAATAATAAGAGAGGGCTATTTTTCTATGTTTGAGGTAAAGAAGAAGATTTTTTTTTTTTTTTTTTTTTTTTTAAGAGTGGATATTTTTGTTTGAATGAGTGATGCTTGAGTGTTTAATTACTGAATCAGGGGCAGTGGTTGAATTGAGAGTGATGTTTGTCCCTTTTTTTTTCTTTCCAGGAAGCAATTCCCGTTTCGCTCCTGAGCTCTGCGGGCGGTAGCCGTGAGAAGAAATAATGCAATAATGAAGTTGAATAAAAAAATAGACAGGAGTATTTTAAGAAATAATTAGGAAGTGAATGAAGTTAAGGAATCGAATCTGAACTTGGCATCTTTTTAAATTTTTTCCACTTCTAAAAAATTGATATTTTAAAATATGATCCATAAATGTGTGTACTAATGTTATTTTTTTTTTAATCAATCGATTTCTTTTTTTATAAATTCTATTGTTTTCCTAACAGAAAACAGTTTATTCCTTTAAATATGTCACTCCTAAGTGCAATCAACTGCTAATTTTGATTTCAGTTAAAATTCATATTCATTCATATATAAAATTCATATATTCATGAAATTCATTCAGCTAATATTCATATTGTAAATGCTTTTGACTCAAAATTTCTTCTTGTTTTACAGAATTGAAAGAAAATAGTAACTTCCAATTGAAAGTCTACAGACACAGTAAGTATGAAATATACAGTTATTCATTTTTTTAAAAAATTATTTTCTACACATGTTTGAAACATTTAAATAGTTGTTATTCATGAAACATTCATTGTTTTAACCCACATTTAACTTGAAAAGAAATTCATTGTTTACATAGACACTCTAGCCAACAATCAATTTCTGTTTTTAATATTATTGTGATATATATTGTTATGTGCAAACAATACAACATTCGACAACATGTGTTGGCCCTTAAAAGGGCCTTTTTTTTGTTCCAAGGGATTTGAACTGTTTACTTGGAGCTAGTGTACTTAGTGACTGCCTTGGTTCCTTCAGATACAGCATGTTTGGCCAATTCGCCAGGCAACAAAAGCCTCACAGCTGTTTGGATTTCCCGACTGGTGATTGTGCTCCTTTTGTTGTAGTGAGCTAATCGGGAAGATTCGGCTGCAATGCGCTCGAAAATGTCGTTCACAAAAGAATTCATGATAGACATGGCTTTGCTTGAAATACCAGTATCGGGGTGGACCTGTTTCAAGACTTTGTAGATGTAAATAGCGAAAGATTCCTTCCTGCGCTTCTTCCTCTTTTTCTTATCACCAGCACGGACGGCTTTTTGGGCCTTTCCGGCCTTTTTGACAGCTTTACCAGAGGCTTGGGGAGGCATATTCGATACAAGAACGAAAATGAAATAGCGCGCACAAAAATCGCTCTCTTAAATACACGTTTCCTGCAAACCGAAACCCACCAATCGCGTTTCGCTCTTTGAGTCGGGGGCGGGTGAAATTTAGTATATAATAAAAGAGTGAATCCGGCGGGATAGCAGAATCGCTATTTACTGATTTTGAACAGTCATGTCTGGTCGTGGTAAAGGAGGCAAGGGTCTTGGTAAAGGAGGTGCTAAAAGGCATCGTAAAGTTCTTCGTGATAACATCCAGGGAATTACCAAACCCGCAATCAGGCGTTTAGCTAGACGTGGTGGAGTCAAACGTATTTCTGGCTTGATCTACGAAGAGACTCGAGGTGTCCTCAAAGTTTTCTTGGAAAACGTTATCCGAGATGCTGTCACTTACACTGAGCATGCTAAGAGGAAGACCGTCACCGCTATGGACGTTGTTTATGCTTTGAAGAGGCAGGGACGTACTTTGTACGGTTTTGGAGGTTAAGAAAAAAAAAATCCCTTGCACAAAAAAAAGGCCCTTTTCAGGGCCAACACATGTTGTCGAACATTGTTTTCTTTGCGAAGGTTTTAAAAATAACACATAACCATGTCAATGAATGCAAAATCAGTTGAAACCACAGCAGTAAAATTATTATTAAAGAAACTCTATAGAATGGCATTGGATGAGTCCACATTCATAAGTATGTTTTCTCTTTAATAAATGTCAACAGAATGATAAATGTATTTATGTACTCCTTCTTAACAACTAATTTAATTTTATTCAAAAAGACATTTTAACACATGAACTAATAATTTCAGATGTTATTATTAACTTAATCTAAGTGGGGAGGGAGGTAGTTACAAAGGTAATTGCAAATTCCATTGTAAAGAAACCCTGAAATGTTTCTAATTTCAGCATATAACTGTTAAACACGAATAATAAACACATTTATGAATAAAGGCGAAGTAAATTTCATTCTATTCTGATTTCAAATAATAATTTTTTAACTCGCACAAAAGAGAATCTTTTAAGTGAAATAGGCATTAAAATTTAAAAATAAGATTCGAAAACACATTAAAAAAGTACTGTGCACCATCTTACACCAATAACTGACAGAAAAATATGAAGACAGAATGTTATACACAGTTAGGTGAAAAGGAAGTTTGGAGAGTGGGATGCTGATGCAGGAGTTCTGTTTTCCAAATGACCTAGTTTCTTAATTAAGAGGTAACGCTCACCTGAGCACTAAATGTTTTAAATAAAAGCTTTCAGTTGAATAATTACCGTACATATCATTAAATTATGCCAAATAGTCAATTTATCGTTTCCATAAAGAATACCTATTTCATTACTGTTTCGAACATTATGGCACATTTCCACGTCAAACCCCCCCCCCCCCCAATCAGAATTCATTATTTTACGCCAAAAAAAAGTTGATAGTAGCAATTTTAATTAAAAAAACAAATTATAATTATACAAAATAAAACAATTTGTTGAAATCTCTCATCTGTTTAATTTCTCATTCCTCCCGTCTCATTTGCAGTATAACGAAGCAGTAATAAACTCATCCTCACTGTAGTCTGTCTTGAAATAGTTAGAAACGAACCCCAAATACTAAAACAGATGATAATGGTGCACTGTCCATGTGTGTATGGAAAAACAACATGTTGGATTGTTGGTAAACACGACCACGTGTCAACGTCAACATGGGGTAGATTTCGAAGAAATCACGTGCACGAACACGTGTGAGAAACACAAACTGAGATAAACAAACCCCACAATTCGCTGAGGTCAAGAGGTTGTTTGACCAATCTCGCTCATTTGCATTACTGAATTTATGACGTCATGGGTGGGCTGTTCAAAATAAGGGTCATGATCTCCACAGTATCACATAGAACATGACCTGACATTTTTCATTCTGTTCCGCATTAGTGTCTTTACATAACTATGAAGTGTTTACATCTCATCGTGTTAGAGTGACATAATGTTATCGATACATGAATACTTTCTGAGTTGTGTGTGCTAAGGTATTTCTTATTGGGGAATATTTAAAAAAGTTAAGTTTAGTTTAGAGAAGTAATTAGTTTCGAAATCATGGCAGAAGTGGTGTTTTTAGTATTTAATTTCATGGCCCTGAGAAGGGCCGTTTTTTTTCACGTGTTAAATGTCCATTTACTTCTTAGAAGCCTTTTTAGGTGCTGCTTTTTTGGGTGTTTTTAGCTTTTTGGGCTTGGGTGCTTTCGGTTTCGTAGCCTTAGCCTTCTTGGGAGATTTCGGCTTCGCAACCTTTTTCATGGCACCAGTAGATTTTTTAGCAGCAGGCTTCTTCTTTTTTTCTGCTTTTTCCTTTGGTTTGGCAGTTTTCTTAGCAGGGGCTTTTGCTTTCTTTGGAGAGGGAGCAGCCTTTTTGACAGTTTTCTTAGGCTCCTTGGTTTTCTGACCGGATGCACTCAGCTTGAATGAACCGTTGGCTCCCTTGCCTTTCGTTTGAACGAGAGTTCCAGCAGCGACAGCGCTTTTCAAATATTTTCTGATGAAAGGTGTCAAACGGTCGATATCGACTTTATATTCACTGCTGATGTACTTTTTGATAGCCTGCAGAGAAGAACCACCTCGCTCTTTCAGAGTGGTGATTGACTTCACGACCATCTCGGAAACCTTCGGATGAGTTGGAGGGTTAGCTTTCGATTTAGCTGCGCCACTTTTTGCCTTTTTCTTAGGCGTGGCGGCGGCGGGAGTTGCAGCAACAGCGGCAGTTTCTTCGGACATCTTCGCAATCGAGAATCTGAAATGATAAATGAAAATTTTATAAGTATGGTATAAATACGCAAAGGAATTAGGAACCGCCTACCACGCTTCCGATTCGCAGAGAGTGCTTCACTCACCCACCTTCTCCCACTGTTTGGGATCATATAAAAAGATGAGTGAAATCTAGGGCGTTTATTCTAATTCTGTTGAGAGAATTGCGTTATGGCTCGTACTAAGCAGACCGCTCGTAAGAGTACCGGAGGCAAAGCCCCCAGGAAACAACTGGCTACTAAGGCTGCTCGTAAGAGCGCCCCAGCCACTGGTGGTGTGAAAAAGCCCCATCGTTACAGGCCCGGAACTGTCGCTTTGAGAGAAATCCGTCGTTATCAAAAATCCACTGAGCTCTTGATCCGCAAACTGCCATTTCAACGTTTGGTGAGAGAAATCGCTCAAGATTTCAAAACCGATCTCCGTTTCCAAAGCTCTGCTGTTATGGCTCTGCAGGAAGCTAGCGAAGCTTATTTAGTGGGCTTGTTCGAAGACACTAACTTGTGCGCCATCCACGCCAAGAGAGTAACTATCATGCCTAAGGACATTCAACTCGCTAGACGAATTAGGGGAGAACGTGCCTAAGTTAAAAAAAAAAAAAATTCTCAGTTGGGAATAAAAAAAAAGGCCCTTTTAAGGGCCAAAACATTCCTTAGCACACACAATTATATAATAGTTACATCTTATGAATTCTACTAGTTTATAATTAATATTAATTTTTTGTTCAAAATAATAATGTTTTCTATTGAAAATCTCTTCCCATTCATGCACTTTTTATTGTTCACGTTAAAAAAAAACATATAACTTTCCTTCTTATGAAGTCTCTCTTGTTTAGAACTGTAGAATTGATTTCCAACTCTCACTTTTCGCCATAGATGGCGTTACTTTACGGGACTTGTTAATGAAACTGAAATAAGTACAATTTCAATAATAATAACCTAATTCTGATAGCACTCTCTTTGATTATCACAGACAACCTTCTATTTTAAATAACTTGTGCAATTTAAAATTAAATAATTAAAGTAAAGTTAAGAAATGAAAAATATTATTCGATTTCACAATGTGTTTGATTCAAAGCGCCACTCTTAACACATTCACTTGTAATGTTAATGAGCTAATATATAGTCAATTGTTGGCCCTTAAAAGGGCCTTTTTTTTTTTTCTTTCTGTAGAAAGACTGAACTTAAGCTTTCTTTTCGGTTTTTTTGGGGAGCAAGACAGCTTGAATGTTTGGCAATACACCACCCTGAGCAATAGTGACTCCGGAAAGGAGTTTGTTCAACTCTTCGTCGTTTCGGATGGCGAGTTGGAGATGTCTAGGAATGATCCTAGTTTTCTTGTTGTCTCTGGCGGCATTACCGGCCAACTCCAACACTTCAGCAGCCAAGTATTCTAACACGGCAGCTAAGTAAACTGGTGCTCCAGCTCCAACACGTTCGGCATAATTGCCTTTTCGGAGAAGACGATGGATACGTCCGACAGGGAATTGAAGCCCTGCTCGGCTGGAACGAGTCTTGCTCTTTCCCTTAACTTTACCGCCTTTACCACGACCAGACATGATTATAACTGAGAGAGTGATATGAAATCAAAAAATGAAATCTGAGGCGCCCGGTAAAAGGACTCGTTTATATAGTGGTACCGCGAAACCCGGATTCAGCCAATGAGAGATATATAAAGTGACGTGGAACGCCTTCCTTCCAAATCGTCGATTTCGCTATCATTTTCGTCTTGCACGTGTTTAAATTTGTCAACAAAAGAAACTAGTAAACAAACAACAAACAAACAAAAAAAAAGAAACATGGTTAGTAAACACAACCCTTTGATGACCAATTTTAGTTTCAGTTTCAGATTCTTGAAACTTTTAATTTCACTTAAAAATGGCTAGATGTGCGATTGAACTAGTAGAAATAACAAGAGTTTAAATAATAAGAGAGGGCTATTTTTCTTTTGATGTTTGAGGTAAAGAAGAAGATTTTTTTTTTTTTTTTTTTTAAGAGTGGATATTTTGTTTGAATGAGTATGCTTGAGTGTTTAATTACTGAATGAGGGCAGTGGTTGAATTGAGAGTGATGTTTGTCCCTTTTTTTCTTCCAGGAAGCAATTCTGTTTCGCTCCTGAGCTCTATGGGCGGTAGCCGTGAGAAGAAATAATGCAATAATGAAGTGAATAAAATAGACAGGAGTATTTTAAGAAATAATTAGGAATGAATGAAGTTAAGAAGAATCTGAACTTGACTTCTGTTTGCAAGGCCATACATGTGAGCCACTCGTCTGATCACCGCAGTTAGCAGCATGCGGTCAGTACTTGGGAGGTGACACCTGGAACACGTGCTGTTATCTTTTAAATTTTTTCCACTTCTAAAAAATTGATATTTTAAAATATGATCCATAAATGTGTACTAATGTTATTTTTTTAATCAATCGATTTCTTTTTTTATAAATTCTATTGTTTTCCTAACAGAAAACAGTTTATTCCTTTAAATATGTCACTCCTAAGTGCACAACTGCTAATTTTGATTTCAGTTTACATATTCATTCATATATAAAATTCATATATTCATGAAATTCATTCAGCTAATATTCATATTGTAAATGCTTTTGACTCAAAATTTCTTCTTGTTTTCAGAATTGAAAGAAAATAGTAACTTCCAATTGAAAGTCTACAGACACAGTAAGTATGAAATATACAGTTATTCATTTTTTTAAAATTATTTTCTCACATGTTTGAAACATTTAAATAGTTGTTATTCATGAAACATTCATTGTTTTAACCTACACATTTGAAAAGAAATTCATGTTTACATAGACACTCTAGCCAACAATCAATTTCTGTTTTAATATTATTGTGATATATGATGTGCAAACAATACAACATTCGAAACATGTGTTGGCCCTTAAAGGGCCTTTTTTTTTGTTCCAAGGATTTGAACTGTTTACTTGGAGCTAGTGTACTTAGTGACTGCCTTGGTTCCTTCAGATACAGCAGGTTTAATTGCCAGGCAACAAAAGCCTCACAGCTGTTTGGATTTCCGACTGGTGATTGTGCTCCTTGTTGTAGTGAGCTAATCGGAAGATCTGGCTGCAATGGCCTGAAAATGTCGTTCACAAAAGATCATGATAGACATTTTTGCTTGAAATACAGTATCGGACCTGTTTCAAGACTTGTAGATGTAAATAGCGAAAGATTCCTTCCTGCGCTTCTTCCTTTTCTTATCACCAGCACGGACGGCTTTTGGGCCTTTCCGGCCTTTTGACAGCTTTACCAGAGGTTTGGGAGGCATATTCGATACAAGAACGAAAATGAAATAGCGCACAAAAAATCGCTCTCTTAAATACATTTCCTGCAAACCGAAACCCACCAATCGCGTTTCGCTCTTTTGAGTCGGGGGGGGCAGAAATTTAGTATATAATAAAGAGTGAATCCGGCGGATAGCAGAATCGCTATTTACTGATTTTGAACAGTCACGTCTGGTCGTGGTAAAGGAGGCAAGGGTTGGTAAAGGAGGTGCTAAAGGCATCGTAAAGTTCTTCGTGATAACATCCAGGGAATTAAACCCGCAATCAGGCGTTTACTAGACGTGGTGGAGTCAAACGTATTTCTGGCTTGATCTACGAAGAGACTTGAGGTGTCCTCAAAGTTTTCTTGGAAAACGTTATCCGAGATGCTGTCACTTACACTGAGCATGCTAAGAGGAAGACCGTCACCGCTATGGACGTTGTTTATGCTTTGAAGAGGCAGGGACGTACTTTGTACGGTTTTGAGGTTAAGAAAAAAAACCTTGCACAAAAAAAGGTTCTTTCAGGGCCAACACATGTTGTCGAACATTGCTTTGGAAGGTTTTAAAATAACACATAACCATGTCAATGAATGCAAAATCAGTTGAAACCACAGCAGTAAAATTATTATTAAAGAAACTCTATAGAATGGCATTGGATGAGTCCACATTCATAAGTATGTTTCTCTTTAATAAATGCAACAGAATGATAAATGTATTTATGTACTCCTTCTTAACAACTAATTTAATTTTATCTAAAAGACATTTTAACACATGAACTATAATATCAGATGTATTATTAACTTAATCTAAGTGGGAGGGAGGTAGTACAAAGGTAATTGCAAATTCCATTGTAAAGAAACCCTGAAATGTTCTAATTTCAGCATATAACTGTTAAACACGAATAATAAACACATTTATGAATAAAGGCAGAAGTAAATTTCATTCTATTCTGATTTCAAATATAATTTTTAACTCACAAAAGAGAATCTTTTAAGTGAAATAGGCATTAAAATTTAAAAATAAGATTCGAAAACACATTAAAAAAAGTACTGTGCACCATCTTACACCAATAACTGACAGAAAAATATGAAGACAGAATGTTATCACAGTTAGTGAAAAGGAAGTTTGAGAGTGGGATGCTGATGCAGGAGTTCTGTTTCCAAATGACCTAGTTTCTTAATTAAGAGGTAACGCTCACCTGAGACCAAATGTTTTAAATAAAAGCTTTCAGTTGAATAATTCTATATCATTAAATTATGCCAAATAGTCAATTTATCGTTTCCATAAAGAATACCTATTTCATTACGTTTCGAACATATGGCACATTTCACGTCAATCCCCAATCAGAATTCATTATTTTACGCCAAAAAAAAAGTTGATAGTAGCAATTTTAATTAAAAAACAAATTATAATTATACAAAATAAAACAATTTGTTGAAATCTCTCATCTGTTTAATTTCTCATTCCTCCCGTCTCTTTGCAGTATAACGAAGCAGTAATAAACTCATCCTCACTGTAGTCTGTCTTGAAATAGTTAGAAACGAACCCCAAATACTAAAACAGATGATAATGGTGCACTGTCCATGTGTATGGAAAACAACATGTTGGATTGTTGGTAAACACGACCACGTGTCAACGTCAACAGGGGTAGATTTCGAAGAAATCACGTGCACGAACACGTGTGAGAAACACAAACTGAGATAAATAAACCTACAATTCGCTGAGGTCAAGAGGTTGTTTGACCAATCTCGCTCATTTGCATTACTAAATTTATGACGTCATGGGTGGGTTCTAAAATAAGGGTCGATCTCCACAGTATCACAAGAACATGACCTGACATTTTTCATTCTGTTCCCATTAGTGTCTTTACATAACCATGAAGTGTTTACATTCATCGTGTTAGAGTGACATAATGTTATCGAATAGAATATTCTGAGTTGTGTGTTAAGGTATTTTATTGGGGAATTTTAAAAAGTTAAGTTTAGTTTAGAGAAGTAATTAGTTTTCGAAATCAAGGCAGTAGGGTGTTTTTAGTATTTAATTTCATGCCTGAGAAGGGCCGTTTTTTTCACGTGTTAAATGTCCATTTACTTCTTAGAAGCCTTTTAGGTGCTGCTTTTGGGTGTTTTAGCTTTTTGGGCTTGGGTGCTGGTTCGTAGCCTTAGCCTTCTTGGGAGATTTCGGTTCAACCTTTTTCGTGGCACGTAGATTTTTTAGCAGCAGGCTTCTTTTTTTCTGCTTTTTCCTTTGGTTTGGCAGTTTCTTGCAGGGCTTTGCTTTTGGAGAGGAGCAGCCTTTGACAGTTTTCTTAGGCTCTTGGTTTTCTGACCGGATGCACTCAGCTTGAATGAACCGTTGGCCCTTGCCTTCGTTTGAACGAGAGTTCCAGCAGCGACAGCGCTTTTCAAATATTTTCTGATGAAAGGTGTCAAACGGTCGATATCGACTTTATATTCACTGCTGATGACTTTTGATAGCCTGCAGAGAAGAACCACCTGCTCTTTCAGAGTGGTGATTGACTTCACGACCATCTCGGAAACCTTCGGATGAGTTGAGGGTTGCTGATTTAGCTGCGCCACCTTTTGCCTTTTTAGGCGTGGCGGCGGCGGGAGTTGCAGCAACAGCGGCAGTTTCTTCGGACATCTTCGCAATCGAGAATCTGAAATGATAAATGAAAAATTTTATAAGTATGGTATAAATACGCAAAGGAATTAGGAAACCTACCACGCCTGATTCGCAGAGAGTGTTCACTCACCCACCTTCTCCCACTGTTGGGACAAAAAAGATGGTGAAATAGGGCGTTTATTCTAATTCTGTTGAGAATTGCTTATGGCTCGTACTAGCAGACCGCTCGTAAGAGTACCGGAGGCAAAGCCCCCAGGAACAACTGGCTACTAAGGCCGCCTGTAAGAGCGCCCCAGCCACTGGTGGTGTGAAAAGCCCATCGTTACAGGCCCGAACTGTCGCTTTGAGAGAAACTGTCGTATCAAAATCCACTGAGCTCTTGATCCGCAAACTGCCATTCAACGTTTGGTGAGAGAAATCGCAAGATTTCAAAACGATCTCCGTTTCCAAAGCTCTGCTGTTATGGCTCTGCAGGAAGCTAGCGAAGCTTATTAGTGGGCTTGTTCGAAGACACCAACTGTGCGCCATCCACGCCAAGAGAGTAACTATCATGCCTAAGGACATTCAACTCGCCAGACGAATTAGGGAGAACGTGCCTAAGTTAAAAAAAAAATTCTCAGTTGGGAATAAAAAAAAGGCCCTTTAAGGGCCAAAACATTCTTAGCACACAATTATATAATAGTTACATCTTGAATTCTACTATTTTATAATTAATATTAATTTTTTGTTCAAAATAATAATGTTTTATTGAAAATCTTATTTCACTTAAGAAAACAAATCCTTCTATAGTCCTTGTGTTTAACTTAGAATTGATTTAACTCACATAGGATGGTACACTTATAATGTTCAGCTTGGTACACTAATAGTTAATAACCAATTGATAGCACTAGATAATTATAGATGA
>BGPR01037997.1:0-11092 GCA_013235015.1 Araneus ventricosus | reverse complement strand
AAAAAAGTCAACTTACAATGGTTATTCGATAAGTTTTAATGCAAAGTTAAGAATGATTTTCTTTTGTTACAAATACTAAAGAATCTAAATTCAGAGATCTTTGAACGTATTTCTTTGTTCATCATTAACTAATGATGAATTTTCCTGCTTAGTTTTCTTTTATCTGCAGTTGTGGTTGTGGGTGGAATGGAAGAAAACTATTGTTCATAGATGGGATCGTAGAATATTTTTGCAGCCGAAATGGGGTAGCAAGTGGAAAAATGTTAAATCTAAAAAACCGTTTGGTGAATTTTCTTTCCACCAGCACTGTTCTCTGCAACTCAGTGGCGTAGCTAAAGGGAGCGGCACTTCAAAAGGGGAGGAAAATTCAGACATGAAATTAAACATTTTTATAACTAAGGAGAGGAGCAGCAGTTGCTCAACCGTTGTATACATAAAAAAATAATGTACAGTTAAGCTCCATTTATACATTTCTCATTTATACGTCGTCTCACAGTCCCTATTCATTCGTATTCATTGTAATGATAAAGTATTTGGTTTATACGACGCAAAACCTTGGTTATACGTCGTTTTTCAACCGTTTTAAAATGTTAAAATTTTCTCCCTTCTAGTATGTGAATTTTGATGAAGATATCACGACTTCGAAATTATTCATAATTGATGAATTAATAAAAGATAATTTGTCAGGTGCTAATTTAAGCAATGGTGAAGTTATTCCACCTTTCTTTAACTCTTTGTAGCATGGTGGGTTATTCAATTCCTACTATTAGTTCACACTCTCCCTATATATATATATATATCTTGTTCAAATTTTGCAATCGATTTTAAACTAACTTCCCGATGAGCTGGAGACTTGAAACTTTAAACATAGCTCAGAACTAGATGACAATGCAATATTAATTCGCTTTCTTGTCTGTCATTTCATATTTTGTATGACGCATGCGCAATACGTTTTTCATTATATCTCGAAAACTATTAACATTATAGACTTGGTTCTTGGGTATATCGATGGCCCATGGGATCATCGAAGCACCTCCATATTTTAGACATACCTTTGCGCATGCTCAGTACATTTTTCATTATATCTCGAAAACTATTAACATTACAGATTTGTCGACCTTGGCTAAAAATTTGGCGACCATTTTGGCGACTTGGCCTCAAAGTTGGCGACTTTGGCGACAAAGGGAATTTTCAAGATTCAATCGTTAATAAAATACTTTTTATTCATCCACTCAAGTTCAAATACATTTTTTAAAACTTGTAGTGGATGACACTTGATGTTAATACAGTTTTTTCAAATATTAATTCATTAATTAAATTTAATTAATTTTAGTTTTATATCGGATAAAAAATTTCTAAATTAAAATTTTTCTTTGTTGACCTAAGTAGGAATTGACTTTAAAAAAAAATTTTTTTATATTACTTGTTTTCTGAACCAGTCTGCATGATGCATCTCTTACGCATTCTTGCTGGATAGCGCTTATTATAAAAACAATACAATAGCAAAAACACAGATTAATTTGTAGGAATTGAAACAAATTAATAACAATATTTTTCAGCTTCCTAAGGCGCTAAATCAATCCTTACTCTCACACGTGTATAATTATGCATTTTATTATCTTTCGTACCCAAAGAGTTAAAGACGCAATGGACTCCATTGAAACACTTCAAGCGTATTTTTTGTCAAAAAAACGTGAAAAAATATTCAATGAACTTAATTCTATTAATGTACTTAATACTCATAGACAACCATCACGTCAGACGACGGTTAAAAATTCGTAATTAAAGGCCTACCTGCATGCATATAATTAGTACTCAAGATACGAATAATTAGTACTCAAGATACGAATAATTAGTACTCAAGATACGAATAATTAGTACTCAAGATACGAATAATTAGTACTCAAGATACGAATAATTAGTACTCAAGATACGTATAATTAGTACTCAAGATATGTATAATTAGTACTCAAGATATGCAGTAAAGGTATGAATTTTCTCACTTTTATGATAAATGTATAATTTTCAAATGATATTGTTTTCAATGCTATGTACTAATAGATTAGTGCCATCTTAAAATTTTTTTAAATTATTTCTTTTAAATGAAATAGCATTAAATTTGTAATCGTCAATCTTCTTTATTAAAATTTCAATAACACATCTTTTCATTTATACGTCGTTTTACCTAGGTCCCTTGAAAGATGTATAAACGGTGCTGTACTGCAATTCGTATTTTTCGCTTTTGATTGCCGATATATGAAAGAAATACTGATGTTGGACACGCCATTTCGCAACCTACCTCCAGAGATCGTCAAAGGACGAATTACGTTACTAATAAAATGTTACTTTTCCTGGTATTTATCGTTTTATTTTGAGGTTTATGTGTCCTATGTAACTTCTAAAGGGAGGGCGGCATATAGCAAAAGTTGCAGTTACGCTACTGTTGTAAATCCACTTGGGCTTTTACGCAAATCAATGTTCTAAACTCAATCAGTAGTTTGAAGCGCAGAAAAATCGAAATTAATTTTAATGTAGAACTACGTTCCTCCCATTGGGGTCTCGGGAAGGAATTTGGTTCACACGCCAAAACGCCGCAAAAAACATTGTATGGGATATCTTCTATATCTCGGTAACTACACATGTTAAAAACATAACTAGTGTCTTATTTTAGAGATAAAGGGTAACAACAGAAGTTACAAAAAAAAATTGGAAATCGGAATTGTAGTTCAGCGACTACAGAGTCGCAAAGTTAGGCAAAAATACGCATGAATTGGTGACGCGATCCTCTACCTCGGTAACTACATATGTTAAAACCATAACTAATATTTTATTTTAGAGATAAAGGGTAACAACACAAGTTACAAAAAAAATTTGAAAATCAGAAAATATTCACGCGAGTAAAGTTGTCCCACGCTTTAACATCAGCGGATGTTTGAAAAAGACAGCCTCCCGTCATTTTTTTTACACCAAAGGTTTGTTGATTGATTTGAGTTCCCCTAACGCAAGATCCTCGAACCAAGCGTTTGTTATCATATAGACGGTCATTGTTAACTGTGGAAATCACTGAGTAAATCATTAATGTAAAGAATCTCGTAAAAAATTGAATTGGAATCAAATGATGAGAACCATGTTTGACGACTCTCTCTCTCAGCATTCCACCAAATCGAATGATGAGAACCATGTTTAACGACTCCCTCTCTCAGCATTCCACCAAATCGAATGATGAGGACCATGTTTGACGACTCCCTCTCTCAGCATTCTACCATCCAAATTTTCTCACTACACTATTGTAAGAACATTTTACTCAATTTTGTGGGCACAAGACCCACACATACACGGGCCAGTCTTCCGATAATTATTCTAGAAGTTTCCAGCAATTCCCGTAAATAAAACCACCTGAAAGATTATCCCTTTGCGGACAGGTACAGCATATAATGTGCGCCACAGTTCCCCGATCTCAAGATTGAGGTGTAGGAAATCCAGTTAACGAAGAGGATAGCGGCTAAAATTCGAACACAAATGTGTATATTATCCATCCATTTAAACCCCTAATCTTATTACACTATGAAAAATAAAGTTTTATATAATTAAATAAGCACAGAGTTGGAAACCAGCGGGAGTGTTCTCCCCTAAACTTTCTCGTATACTTCCCCAAAAAGGTGCCGTTTCCCCTTCCCCCGCGTGGCTAAAAAAATTCGAACCTATTGTTACCCAGAATCCAATGACTATCAGAAGGTTTTTCATTATAGTGAGTGAAAAATATCTAGGCAAAAAATGAAATTCAAAGAGATGCGTAACGATTTTCTTTTCTTACCGGCTCAAGGACAAACTGACGTAATTCGCTACTCCGTAATGAAATTCCTCTCCGCTCCTCCGCTACGCATGCGCGCGGAGATTACTTTTGAAGAGAATGCGTTAATTACACGGACTGACAGACAGTCAACCCTTTGACGGATTTGGTCCAAAATTTTATACGGACCTACATTCATGACGATAAAACTGTGTATAAAATTTTATCCATCTGGCTTTTCAAGTTTTTGAGTTATAGCGCTCGCATGACCTCGAACATGCAGACAGACAGACTTCCCGTAGACGGATTTTGTCCAAAATTTGATAGAAGCCTACAAATTATGTTTAAAGACCACATACCAAATTTCAGCCCCGTAGCTCTAATAGTTTTTGAGTTATCGTGTTTACAGACAGACACACACACACAGACATAATGCCAAAATTGTGTTTTTCGGACTCGGGGAGGTCTAAAACGTGGAGATTCGTCGAAATCTCGAGTTCGAATTTTTTGACGATTACAATACTTTCTTTTTGTATACTTCGTATACGAGAAAGTAAAAAGGGGATGGCGTATAGAGTGCGCCAGCCTTATCCGAGTGTTCTAAAAAGTAACCTGTCCGCAAAGGGTTAAACGTCGTGATTGGTCAACGCTTTATAATTGCTCAAGAGACAAACTATGTCAACCCTTATTTAAAGACAAATAGTTAACTTATCTTTGAAATCATGTTAATTGAGGTGAAGTTATGAAACAACGTCAGGTCTGGTACTACACAAAAAGCATGAATTGCAAAATTAGATACAACAGTTAAAACAAAATTTTGTTAAGGCTTGGTAGATAGAATTATATTCGAGCAAGAAGATTGGGAACTATGCGAGTAATATTTGCTTAACCCTTAAAGGGCCCAGAGATGCCTTTAAGCAACATATCCAATTTTGTATTCTAAAATCTTGAGAATAAGACTGAAGCTCTGATACCTGTTGTTGCCATTAGCATACATACTGAAATTTTTATTAAATCAATTTACAACATACAGATGGCAGCCCGAGTACTAATTAAAAAAATCAAAAGAAAATGTTTTTCCCTCGAGGTTGCATCTTTTTAGCTTTGTTTACACGTTTGAGAATACCATATTTTATTCTGCAATATTGAAGGAAATTCCTTATCCGCATTAATATTTATTAAAATTCATCCGTGTTTGACATTCAGAAAATTTCCCTGATAATATTCTATAAATAAAGCCCAGTGTTGTCAGTTGGTGACAAACTTTTTTAGCCATAAACCATACATAGAACAAAATAGGATTTTTAAAGTATTTTTTCCATGTTTTATTCAAGAAATGAAGTCAAAAAAAATTTTTAAATCAATTTTTTTAAAATCGGGCTTTTAAAGTTAAGTGACGTCTGAAAATAATAAATACTTTGACCTATAAAGTCAATAAATATTTTAAGACAGTGTTTCACAGACCACGAAACCTTATGAAATCAGTAGGAGAGTTAACAGATTTACCGACTACAGTATGTTCTAAGTCATCCAGTTAGTTTGCGTCGTTTTCATACAATATTTTACGATCAGATATTGTATAGAGTCTTCGAGATCATGAATAAGGCCAAATCCAAGATGGAAATTTCAGGAGATCAAAAGCTTCACATCATTATAACAGGATTGAGGGATGTTCCAACTCAAATAATTGGCTGAAAGTTCTATTCCAAATGTTTTATTATCGTTGGATTCAAACTAAAAATAAATAAAGCATTGATTGCACTTTATCGATCGACTTATTTGCAGTTTATTGCGAAAGGGCTATATTTGGCAGAGACACGGCACGGATCATAAAGCATTGAGCTTTAACGACCAACTGAATCTGGTAACCAATTAGTTTTAATATAAGTTAGAGAATATTTTAACCTCTACCTTTCAAAACCAATTCTCCCAAGTGGTAGATAAAGATTGAATGCTATTTTTTATGCATCTAATCTTTATCACTTGGAAGAACTACGTGTTATTTTCGAATTTATAATTCCATGCAGTCTTTAACAATCAGTTTGATAATACCAGAAAGTCGTGTCTGTAGTTTCTATTCTGTTTAGCTATATCAAAGCCCCATTTTTCAGACAACACGAGAGCTACCTTGGGACGGACCTCATAATTTTGAACCACGGTCAAATGACGAGAGCAACGCCTGAACAGGCACCCCCTCTCCAAACTTCCGCATCACACCAGTGGGAGGATGTCTGATCCACTAACTACGATTTAGCGTGCACCAGACCCACACACATTGTAGCTCTTCAGTGGAACAGGTTTCAAACCTGGAACCATCCAGTCCCGAAACCGAGAATTTACCACTAGGTCAAGATGCCCTATGCAGTTTCAGAAAAATATGCAGTGAAAAATATGCTTAGTATTGGTAATTTCAGTGGTTTAGGGACAATGGCCCGTTCCTTATAACAAATAAAAATTAGTACCATTTTTTAATTAATTTTTAAAATAAGTACAAAACTTTGGCGTCATTTTGAAACAGTGGCATTTCGTTTTTCCATGTCCCTTATCTGATTTGGCACAGCCAAGTCAATCTGAAATTCATAATCCTTGTACTGATAATTGCATTTTTTAAAATTGCGGTGCCCAAGCTTATAAAAACAATCAGTAAATCCGTGCGAAACTTTTGAACATTCAAACTTCCCCTCCACACCCACCCCCACAGAAGAACGTATTTTAAACGTAAATTCAGTATGCTGCGTCAGAAGTTGGTAAATAACTCCTATCCATTGATATCTTATCGATGTAGGCTTTGTATTGGTTGTCAACAGTACTAATATATGGGACCAATAAACCCGTGCAAATCTTCCATATGTTAAACCTCCACCCCACCTCAAAAAACGCCGTTATTAATTGCGTAAGCTAGTGCTAAGTTAATATCCAAACAAATAAATATAAAAATTTGGGGAACTTCGAGAATACCAGACGGAAATTAATAAAAGCCAAGTTTGATATCTAAAAGTTGGAACACAAGCGATTTCGTCGCCAATATGGTTACCTGAGGAATCAAGCGGATTAGTTCCATTGGCAACCCATCGGCTAGATCGCTTACGTCATGGCAAGCGTTTCGCGTTTCTGAGTTTACATACTACGCGGATTTTTATAAAACTAAAAATATTTAATCAAATAATAAAATATATTTTAAATAGTATAATTTCAAATAGTAAATAAATGAAAAATAGAACTTTGATTTATTTAGTGATTATATATTTTTTCCGATCGCATAATTGCGATTTTTTTTTTCTTTGCCTTATAATAAAAATCGTTTGCATGGAATTTTTGATGTTGCTTGGTCATATTCTGGAATTCATCATTTGGAATGCTGTCTTCACATGTGCGATGGTTTTCTTAATGCGCCGCATTGTTCATTTTTCTTTTTCATATATTTAGAGCGTTTCCTCCAAGTGCAAATATTAGAACCGAGTAAGTCTTAATTTTTTACTATTACTTGTTCTGCTGCTTCATTAGAGTAATTAAAAAGCTGATTCCGTACATCCACTAAGCTAGCGAAGCTACTAGATTCCCACTTTGCTGAAAGCGAAGCGGCTGTTTTTTTAAGTTAAAAAAAGTTGCTCGGTGCCCACTTCAGATGCCACAGACATCGCGAGCTCAATTTCTACTGCTTCGTTTGAATAATTAAAAGAAACAGATTCCTTACATTCAATGATCTAGGAAAGCTAGTAGTTCTGTAGAAATTCTACATTTAAAACGGGAGATAGTGCAACGACAAACCACAAACGGATTCGAAAAAAGATTAAACTTTAAACTGTTACCGATGCACGTTTGTTTACCATTAGCATCCATCTTGCTTTGGCGCGCTGGCGCCGTTTCAATTAAAGTGTGTTCCAACTTGTAAATTTCAACCAAAGTCAGTTTATCACGTAAACAAGCATTGAATACAAATAACATAGGACGCGACGTGATTTTAAACTGCATACGACGCAATCCAAGCATCGCGCATCATTATAATATTTTGCCTATTACTGAAATATCTTGAGCCAATAAAAGTTTCACTTTCTTTTCCACCACGTATCACTCGATTTAGATTAAAGTAGCCAAAGCGAGACATTTCCTCTAACTTAAATTTTGATATAAGCAATGTATTTCAATACATAGTGAATATGGTATCATAGAAGTCGGTAAAACCTTCCATTCAGTGATGCTTTATTCATCGCTGTAAGATTTGTATTAGTTGAGCAAATGGCATGTTGACAGCAGAAATGATATATAGCGTCAATGCAATTTTTAAGAGATATTTTAAAAGACACAAAATACAGTAGACACTCAACAATGTATGTAGTGTTAAAGAAAATATTTCTTCGAAATCAATTATAACTTACTGTATGGTGTTTCATAACAATAACGTTTCCGATAAGGAATGATATTAACTTACTGTATGGTGTTTCATAACAATAACGTTTCCGATAAGGAATCCAGCACTTGTGACGACCATGCTAATAAACCCATATTTGGCAACCGTTAGTAAACTTGGAATGGGAAACATGTTTATTTCCTTTTCAGTCTTTCGAGTCTTGTTTCCAAAGTAGAAAGCTCGGTGTAAACTAGGCACTGCCAACTTGTGTTACTAAAGCTTCTGCTGAGAAAAGACTTCAGCTGCGCATGTCTAAATGCACTTCTGATTATTCAGTCAACGTCATTTCCAATCTGCTCCAAAAATACTGCCAATGACATAGTATCCTTCCCGAAGCAAAGACTTGGATACAATACCTGTAATAAATTAGTTTATAAGATTAATACCCGTACGCTAAGTTACACGAGAATATGTCCTAGACAGTCCTCAATATTTCAAATTATAGTCGAATATACAGAATGCCATTTGGGTTGACCACCCTTCCTCACATAATCCCTCACCAAACTTTGATCTCTCACAAGGTCAAGGCACTTATGCCTCTACAAATATGGACTTTATAAAATCTACACACATATTATCTAGGTATTCCTTGTACAAGATGCATTGACCGTTGTGGCCTAGTGATAGAGTTTCGATTTTAATACTAAAGGGTTGCGAGGCTTGAGACTTTATTCCCCTAAATATCGTCCGTGAATGCGGGCGATTCTTTGATCTCTCACCAGGTCAAGGCATTTAAGCCTCTACAAATATGGACTTTATAAAATCTACACACGTATTATCTAGGTATTCCTTGTACATTATGCATTGGCCATGGTGACCTACTGGTAGAGTTTCGATTTTAGTACTAAAGGATTGCGAGGTTGAGACTTTATTCCCCCAAAATATCGTCCGTGAATGCGGGCCTAGCCCACATGATATCATTCGGAGTCAAATTCCCGAGTCAATTCGGAGTCAAATTCACAAGTCAATTCGGAGTCAAATTCACGAGTCAATTCGGAGTCAAATTCCCGATTCAATTCGGAGTCAAATTTAAGAGTCAATTCGGAGTCATCCCATTTGTCTGGTGCGAAAGTTTGGAACAAGTTTAGATATCTTCCTCTTCATTCGTCCATGACACAAAATTTCTAGAACCGTTCCGAAATGATCAACGGATAGCTTCAAAGCAAGACGATTATCTAATAATTACTCAGGGTCTCGGTAGCCTGATGGTAAGGTCCGAGATTCGTGGCCGGAAGGCTTCGGGTTCGAAACCCCATTCCACTGAAAAATAGTCGTGCAAGCGATCCTGGTGCTCTCTAAGGGGTCCATTCTGGTACCCCCGGTTGGGTTGGGTTGGGAGACGTCACTTTTTCCGTTGTTAACACCTGGGAAAGGTGACGTCTCCCAACCTAACCGGGGGTACCAGAATAGACCCCTAAATCTGTCGGGGGTCGAATATGTTCCCCTCGGTGTGGCGTAGAAGTCTGGACAGGGGGTTTCAGCTCAGGTTCATCATCATCTGATCATGGTTCAAAACTACGAGGTCCGCCCCAAAAGCCCTCATGTTGCTTTAAAAAGACACGTAAATGTTATTGAACTAAACTTATAATCAATCAAGCAGTATTGCTAATATAAATAATTATGAACGAAGCAAGCAATCTTACAGGATGTATCTCCGCTAAAATAGCGATTCGAATACGAGATCTATCGACACTGAGTCACTTTCACCAGATCACCACAGGCTTGCAAGATAGCTTTAACCCTATCCCGCCTCAAACCGCCAGTTCGACAGAAGCCGGTTTCGGGCGCCTGGGTGAATTTTTTTAGGAAAAATGTAGATCCTTTCTTTGTTCACAATTGATCGGGCAACCATAAGTGTTGACCTCCTGGAATTTTTGTGAAGAACGTAATGATTACATTCTGTTCTTGTGAGCGAAAATTCAATCCAGGTTTTCAGGCAATGGAATTATCACTCTAGCCGGGTTCAGAGAGTTAATATCAATCCTCCAAATGGTTCGTACATTTGATTTGTTAGATTCAATTTGAACCTGCACTGATTTTAAAACATTGTCTATTAACACATTCTCCCCGGGATACGAATTAGATGTAAGCTCCAGACAATGTATACGTTACGGAGAATGTGTATAATCGGTTTTTATGCATAATTACCGGAGATTATGTATAATAACCGATTATCCATATAGACCGTAGCATGCATACCAAAAATGAAAGAAGTGAACGTATTCTCCATAGATCTATTAACATCTCTTACTTATCTAAACTGATATATAAGTTAACTTCTATCGCACAGTGCACATTCTTGGAAGACGAGAAATCTCGCCTGTAGCGATGAATTAGTAAAGGACGGACTTTTGAATGAATTATAATCATTAGATATTTGATCCGACAGCCGCTTCTCCAAGTTTTTAAACTTTCGAAACCAGATTCCACCAACTATTCGTTATGTATGTGATTTGATAAACTTAAAATCCGACGTTGAGGTTCAAATGTCTTCCTGTTTGTGTCGTGTGGAAGCTTGGAGAGGAGGACGCCAATTCAGGTGTCATCTTCGTCATCTGACCAATATCAGAATTTAAGGAACCCATTCACAAGCATACAAGTTCCCTCATGTAGAGCTTCAAAATGGGACATTATTATAACTAAAAGAAGTTTCTTAACTTTTTTAATGGGAATTTTAATTTATGATTAAAACTGAGAAGGCGGTGATGATCCCGTGGCAGAATCTTGGCTGGGATAACGGAGGAACATTGGTGATAACTCCGAATCCACAGCAGAGGAACAATAGCTTGCTGGTAAGGTATCGGCTTTGGGATAACAGGAGGACTGGATTTACACCAGAAGGTCCGCTACGCATGCCGGCCTGAGGTCGGCCAACCGGGATGTCGTTCCTTTTT
>BGPR01037996.1:0-14899 GCA_013235015.1 Araneus ventricosus | reverse complement strand
ATGGGTCAGCTAAAAGTTCCAATTCTTTTTCTTTAAATGAAGCTTTGTACACTGGCCCCAAATTACAACCAGATGTCTTTAAAATTCTCCTTAACTTTAGAACTTTTCCTATTGCTATTTCAGCGGATATTGAGAAAATGTACCGACAAATTCGCATCCACTCCGAAGATGCAGATTTTCAAAGAATCATCTAGCGAACCTACACTAATCATCCTCTTTCTACTTATAGACTTCTAACTGTAACTTATGGCACTTCGTGTGCTCCTTACCTTGCTATTCGCACCTTACATCAGTTAGCAGCTGATGAAATGTCAACTTCTCCCGAAGCTTGTAAAATCATTAGGGAACATTTCTACGTCGACGATCTTTTAACTGGAGCAAACTCTGTTTCTCATGCAAAAGTCTTGGCTTCTGAAATCAATCGTGTGCTACAAAGTGGAGGATTCACTTTAAAAAAGTGGGCATCTAATATCGTGGATGTTCTGGATAGCATTCCTGCAGGAAGTAAATTGCAAAAAAATGAAATAAGTATCGATATAAGTTCTTCGGTTAAGATTCTTGGTGTTCATTGGAATTCTCACCAAGACACATTGCAAATTAAAATAACTGACCCACAAGAAGTGCTCACTAAGCGTCAACTGCTCTCTGTAATTGCCAGAATCTTCGACCCACTCGGTATCCTTTCTCCTACCACAATAGTTCTTAAAATCTTAATGAAGGACTTAAGGGAAAATCAGTTGTCTTGGGACGCTGGTATTCCTCATGAAATTCTTAAAACTTGGAAGACATTTCAATCTGAACTTTCTTTTCTAAAGGATATCAAATTACCAAGATATCTAAAGAACGTCTATTCAGAATCTGTTATTGTGCAATTACATGGATTTTGTGATGCCTCTTCAAAAGCCTATGCTGCAGTCATATATATTCGCGTTTTAACTCACACAGGTGAAATCTTTGTAACTTTTGTTGCAGCTAAAACAAGAGTCGCACCACTCAAACAACTTACAATTCCCAGACTTGAACTTTGCTCTGCCTTGTTACTTGCTCAACTTTATCAATCAGTCATCAGTTCAATTTCAGTGCTAATTCATAGCACTTTTCTCTGGTCTGACTCTCAAATTGCTCTTTGTTGGATTTCATCTCCTCCCTCGAAGGGTAACCAATTCGTAACCCATCGAGTCAATCAAATTCATTCTATAATACGCAATGGAAACTGGAATTATATCCCAGGAAAAATTAATACGGCTGACTGTGCATCTAGAGGCTTAATGCCTGAAAAATTATCACAGCATGATTTGTGGTGGTCTGGTCCACAGTGGCTTCATGACAAACACCTGCCAAACTTCATTACAAATGAAACTCCATCTCACGATAACGATGAAACTTACATTAATGACTCTTTGTCGTTTGTTTCTCAAGTCAAGCCTATTGCAGAATTCATCACTAAATTTTCATCTTTTTCAAAACTAACTCGTATATTGGCCTATTGCTTCAGATTTGTCTACAACATTCGTTCTCCTTCAAAGAAATGCTCAGGTCCTTTGACTGCAGCAGAATTTGTTGTTGCGGAAAATCTTATAATTCAGCTTCTCAAGAACAAGAATTCAGTGCCGAGATTCACATGTTGCGTAAAAACAAACCACTCCCATGTAACAGTAAACTCTTAGCTCTCAACATATTCCTAGACAAATCTGGCATTATTCGTGTTGGTGGACGACTATCTAAACATAGTACTCTTAACATCAATCAGAAGCATCCAATGCTACTTTCTAAAGATCATCATCTGACTCGTTCCATCATTAAGGAGTACCATGTGAGGTATTTACATGCAGGTCCCCAACTTTTACTCTCCTTATTAAGACAAAAGTTCTGGTTTTCACACGGCCTTTCAATTGTACGTCAAGAGTGTCATAAGTGCCTAACTTGTAGACGAGCAAAATCACAATCTTGCCAACAACTCATGAGTGACTTGCCTTCAGTAAGAATAACTCCTGATCGGCCTTTTAAAAGAGTTGGAGTTGACTTTTGAGGACCCTTTCTTACTAAACCAAATGTCATCAGAAGTAAGGTGAAATTCAAATCTTACGTTGCTTTGTTCATTTGCATGTGGTCCAAAGCAGTTTATATCGAGCTTGTTTCTGATCTTTCGACAGCTGCCTTCCTTGCTGCGTTACGGCGGTTTTTATCCCGTAGAGGGTTACCATCTGACATCTACTCCGACAATGGGACGAACTGCAAGGGAGCTGCTAATCACCTTCGATATCTTTTCAACATTGCCAAAGGATCAGAAATCCAGCAATTTTGCTATAGCAATTATATGCAATGGCATTTCATCCCTCCATATTCCCCAAACCATGGCGATTTGTGGGAAGCCTCAATAAAACTGGCAAAACACCATCTCATAAGAGTCTGCAAGTCTACCATCTTAAATTTCGAGGAAATTACCACACTCCTCTGCCAAATCGAAGCCTGCATAAATTCAAAACCTCTGACTCCTTTGTCAAGCGATCCTTCTGATATTTCTGCACTCACTCCCGGCCACTTCCTCATCGGATCGTCTCTTCTAGATCTGCCAGAACCTACAAATGCGCAACTGAAACTACCTCTCTCTGTTCGTTGACAGACAATTCAAGATCAACGTAAGCAGTTCTGGTCGAGATGGTCCAGAGAATACTTGCATCACCTACAGCATCGTCCAAAAGAGTCACCGAAAAGAGATCTCCAGGTTGACGACTTCTTTTTAATATTCTACAATGAGTAAACGAAGTTATTTCATATATGTATATAAAATTTAAACCAATTATTTTGTAATTGCAATTTAAAGTTTCTAGATAATAATTTATGGGAATCCGATGTTATTATCCACATGTGAATTTTTAAAAAATAAAAGTAATACAGAGAATAACGAAAACTCAAAATTCATGTTTCTCTATTATGTTTCTTGCAAGAATAAAGTATTTCATTAATTGATTTACACATTCATATTGTAGTTATTCAGGATGAATTAACAGACATTTTTTAATAAAAAAGCACTTTTATTTTAACATAATTTTTCACCATAATACCGTTCATTCGTTGGACTATCAACATCAGTCGTTACATTTTGGTCTCTCTCTCTCTAACAACTAATTTTAAATCTTATAATATCTAACATCTTTTTCGTGCGTTGCTACGCAACGCTCGTAAGACAAATATTGTATTGCCACACTACATTTTAAAGAGAAATCTTTAGAAATGACAAAATATTTTGTAACGAATATCACAATCTCTCCCCCCTCCAAAAAACTTTAATTGAAAATCTTTTTAATTAAAGTTGATTAAAATTTCTCTTTGTGGCAGTTATTCATATTCCTTCAAGACAATTTAAAAGAGAACAATATTTGTCTTTTAATAAAACATTTTCATATGTATAATATAAGTAAAACATCAAATATACAAACAAATAAGAATAAAGCGTATAAACAAAATATATGAATTTCAAAACAGATAAGAAACAGTCGCTAATCAGGCCAAGGTGTGCGACTTAATGCATTGACATTTTTATGGTTTTTTCCATTTCGATGAACTACTGTGTAGTTATAAGGCTGTAATGCCAGTGCCCATCTCATAAGTCGTGGATTTAGACTCACATTATTTTTAAGCCAAACTAAGGGGTTATGGTTCGTCATGATGAGGAATTTTGTATGCCCGTCTAAATAACACTGCAGTTTCTTTACAGCAAATATTATGGCGGCGCATTCTCTTACTGTAGTAGAATACTTTTTTTCAGTTTCTAAAACTTCTCCTTTAGATGATACACATGCTATTTTGCAACCATGAGAAAATCCTGTGTCAATACCAATTACCAGTTTTCCTCTCACTGGTTTAATATAAGATTGCATATTGATTTCACTGAGTGAGGTCTTCTGTTCTAGCAATTGCAATGATAAAGTCTCCAAGCCCAATTGCTTTGAGCGTTCCGCCAAAGTTCTCTTACCACCAGGTTCGAAAGGCGCATACAATAATTCAACTTCATCCATTGTTTTGGCACACAAAAATGAGGCAGCTATAGTTTCATCAAATTTTTCATGCTTTATAGTCTTCAGAACAGTTTCAACTTTCTTGTGAACTTACTTTACTTCATAATAGGATGCTTGTAATTCTCTAAGTTTCTCTGCCTGCATATTACCAATCACTTTTTTCCGATACATAACAATGAAGGGTATTGTACAATCTTGGTCAAAAAGCTTCATTACATTCTGAGTGCATTCTACAGGAACATTACAAAACTCTGCAACCACTTCCCTTTCACGCAATGGTTGACAGAATTTCTTTGCCTTTTCGACAGCTTCCGTAACAATTTTTTTAAGTTCTGCATCACCTTTTGTTCGCTGTGGCATCAATTCATCGTCCTCAGTATGACCTAAACTTTAATATGGAATAGCATCATCTGTTGCAACTGAAACTTGTCCATCAGTCGTGGTAGCATTTACCTCACTGTCACTTTCTATTTTAACTAATTGTTTTCGTTTCCTTTTCCGAGGAAGGTTCGTGATTTCTAAAAATGATTCATGTGATGCAGGACTTTCACAAGCAATTTGTTTTCGCTCTAATCTATCTTTAGTTTTAACGATGTCTAAATGTCCGGAAATACTATCATGACATAATGACTTGGTTTGATCTCTATATTTTTCTGGTACAACAATTAGTTCTCTTTTGATCTCATTTTTGTCGATTTTCTTTTCCACCAACAATCCGTTTTCTTTTATTTTGAAATCATTTGGTTTGCTAGAATTCTCAGTTTTGGCTTCGTTAAGCAATGGAGCTAAATCTCTGCTTTGATGTTGAGATTCAATAAATTCTTTATAATCAACTTTAACTAATTACTTAATTTCCTTAAATTCTTCATCAGCTTGTGGCAAAGTCTCTTCGTCAATTTCAAAATGAGTCATTTCTTCTGGTTGCTCCATTTCGGCTTCTTTGTTTTGATCCTCTTCAGTAGATATTTTTGTTTGAGATCGTGTCATAACAGCATTTATCTTTTCTAATTTAAGGAATGGTTTATCTTTAAATAAATTAGCAGTTTTTTTACCCAGTACATATCTGCCAGGATCATTTGTAACAACAGCTGCCTTTGTTTTTATATGACCAAGTTCACATTTTATTTCAACCTCCGCTAAAGGTAGGCACATCGAATGGTCATTTAACAAATATTTTACCCAAACATGTTCTCCAGTCATTTTTGCATAATCTACAAATTTTTGAGAAATAACATCCACTGTTGCTCCAGTGTCTCGAAGAATAGGCATTTCAAAACCATTAACTAGACCTCTAATAGTGTAGGTCTCTAGCAAGTCATCGTTCGAAGATACACAATTTATTTTTTCATTCGATTTTAAGCGAGGGCATTGAGGTTTAAAATGTGAATATGACCCACATTCGAAACACCGTGGTCGATATCTTTCGTCAAAAGAATGATCTAGATTCTTATTTGGAAATCGATATCTCTGTTGAGCGTCTTCTCTTTGACGATGATCTTTTTGGTGTCGATAATCATTCCATTTATCAGAATGCTTTGAGTAGTGTGAATGCTCTATCCTTTCCGAAAAATTTTCATAACGAGGTTTAAATTGCCCTTTATTAGTTCTCTCAGTTTGAGTGGCAAAGAGTTTCGATTTTATCGTTTTCCTCACATCTTCAAAATCTTCAATTTTCTTAACCATCTCAGTGGGTGAAATGATGGTGGTCCACTCATCCATAAAATGCTCTTTAAACTCCATAGAAGTCCGCTTCTTAATTTGATCAACCAACATGAGATCTTTTAACTGTTCAAAGGTTTTTACATTTAACCCATTCAACCACCCTTCTAAGTATTTCTTTAATTCATAATAAAAATCATACCAAGTACTTTCTTTTTTTGGAGCCTTTTGGTGTTTGTTAAATAGTTGTCGGAATTTTTCAGCACTCAATTTAAATCTTTGTAGCAGTAAAGCTTTTACATACTCATACTTCTTCGCGTCCTCCTCTGTTTCTCTAGCAATACGTTGAACAATATCAGGAGGTAGCAATGAAATAAGTTGAGTCACTTTATTTTCAGCAGGTATATTGATAATTTTAGCTTGACACTCAAATAACACCAGAAATAAGCTTACGTCATCTTCTTTAGGATTAAAACGTGGCGTTACATCGTGCATTCTGATTTTAGCAGGTTGATCAGGTATATGCCTAGATTCAACGGGCTGTGCGATTGCAGCTCTGACTTCCAATTCAAGTTTCTGTAATTCAAAAGCTCTGGCTCTCTCTCGTTCACGTTCTTCTTTTTTCTCCCTCTCTTCTTTTTCACGTTGTTCTTTATTCTCCCGCTCTTCCTTAATGGAACCAAGTAATTCGCGCGTAAATTCCTCATAATAACTGGGACTTTCAGTAATCAATTTATGCAACTGTTTAACTTTAAGTTCTTTTTCTACAGTTAAACCCAATTCTTCTGCCAATACCACTAAATCCTCTTTCTTACTCCTAGATAAGTATGCCATGCTGAATAAATTACCTTCAATGGACTGTGAAATATAAATCAATCTAACAAAATGTAATTATATCAATCAATATAGTTATAATAACATACCTATAACTTCTTTCAGCAATATCTTCTTCAATAAACAAAACACAATGATACTTATATGCAAGTGAAAACTTAAATAACTCAAAATAACTTAAACGCAAATCATATATCAATTATTAATAAAATACAAACATAAATAACTCAAAAGATATCATATAATGCACTTTTCAAAATTGAAGAAAATCAATAATTCAACCGTTGTCAATTTTTCTGCCAACTTAAAAATTCACTTTAACCAATCTTTGCCAGCTTGCAATATATTTAAATTACACCCGTAAGTTTGACGTTATGACTATATATCAGCACACCTGGTTGGTGAGCACTACAATTAAACCATTGCAGCTTGGCAATACAATAGCATTATACACGTCAGTTTGACGCTACACAAGTTATTCACAAGCCTGGTTGGCGAGAAGTATGACAGACTTATGCCAGTTTGGCAGTACAGTTAAATGGAACTCGTCAGTTTGACGTCAAGATCTATTCACACGCCTGGTTGGCGAGAATTATAACCACATAAGTCACCAGTTTGACAAAATATTTAAATGGCACACGTCAGTTTGACTTCATGATCTATTCACACGCCTGGTTGGCGATAATTATTAAATGATGCTTGTCAGTTGAATAATATCACGTCGGGTTGACGTTTTTATTTGCTTCCGTACGCCTGGTTGGCGAAATTATAAAAATATAAGTTACCAGTTTGGCAAGAGAGACTTATTTTAAACGCCGGGATGGCTTGCTAATATCAGCTACAACGGTATAGGGGGAAAATATGTATTTCAAAATAATTTAATATAAATAACAATAAAACATGATAATTAACTTTTAAATTTCACCTTTCATAAATAGTAATGATAACTTTAAGCCTAACGGTTTTGGCGACGAATACTTTGGCTTACCAACTTGCACTATGATCAAATATGTAACATAAATAAGATAACAAAATTTCAATAAATATATGATAAAAAGTTCAAAATGTTCACCAAATAGTAGCTGCAAACTTATTCTCCAGTTCCTTGCTTCAGCGCAATTCAATTATCACAGCTTCATTAGAAGAATCTGCATCTAAAATGGCGGTTGATTCAAAACATATCAATATTTAGACATCTCTTCCTCCAAAGAATAACTAACTCCAAAAAGGCACACGGAATTTGTCAGGAAGGTAAAACACATGAAGATCTTTAAATCATCAGCGAATTTCTTTTACAAAACTTCAGCAACTCTAATGGCTAAGGAGACCAGCATGATGGAATTCGTAAAATGCACTCCTCATAACCAAAATATCTCGGTTGGAACCTCCAATTAAAAGTCTGTAGTGTATTCAGGATGAATTAACAGACTTTTTTTTTATAGAAAAGCACTTTTATTTTAACATAATTTTTCCCCATAATACCGTTCATTCGTTGGACCATCAACATCAGTCGTTACATTTTGGTCTCTCTCTCTAACAACTAATTTTAAATCTTATAATATCTAACATCTTTTTCGTGCTTTCGTACGCAACGCTTGTAAGACAAATATTGTATTGCCACACTACATTTTAAAGAGAAAACTTTAGAAATGACAAAATATTTTGTAACGAATATCACAATATGCGTAATCTTCCATGGATTCATTTCATTTTTATTTTCTTTAACACTCGACACGCATTGGCGAAATTATTATATAATATTTTAAATGCATACAGAATTTTATGCTGCATTCAAGTATCTTAAATTTCCTAGACAATGGAAAATGATTGATTTCGCAGTATCGTTGTTTAAAGAAATATGTCAATTTGGCAAAAAAAAAAAAAAAAAAAAAAAAAACACACACAAATATAAAAAATTTTTTTTGCAAAACAGAGAACATATTCTTAAAAATTAGCGAATTTCAACGCAAATTGCCAAAGTAGCCACTGTTAAAAGTATATCTGGATACATTATTATATAAGTAACTTCTTAATCTTTAGTGATCCCAATGCAATAATTAAGAATAGCAAATATCTTAACAAAATTAAGATGAGCTTTTGTTAAATTTATCTTAAAGGCTTACAAGAATTCCCAGGTTATTCTGCAAATAACAATATAAAAATAACAGTATTCTGCATTAGCAGTAGTACTAGTAGTAGAATTGTTCAAATTATTTATGTAATTTGCAAAATGAATGGAAAATTGTTTCATTCTTTGCATTACCTAGTCAATATTTAAAGTACCAAGATAACCTGCACATTATTTATCAGCCACTCGTTAAAGTGAAAGTAAGAATCTGAATCGAAGGTCTTAACTCCGACGATGGCAATGTTTTTTGTATGCGTACATTAATACTCAGACCGATAACTCATTAATATTGCGGGTTACTAATAATAAAACGTGATATTCTTCTATTCGACAAAATTATAAATAATATTAGATAATAATGAGTTGAGTAGCTTCTAAACAACACCTACTGAATATTGTTATAACGTAATGAAAATTATTTATTTTTCGATATTTACAGCACTTAAACGATTCTGAATACGTTAATGTGCACATTATGTAAGTAATGTGCGGAACCTTTCATTTTCCAGATGATTCCGAAATTTAACTGAACAAATCATTTAAATATTATAACTATATAGAAATATTTATATACAAAGAGGTATGGCATAGTGGTTATAATCGAAATTTTAAACATATTCAGTTAAAAGCTTTCTACTTTAAGAATATCACTTTCCTGAAAGTACCTGTAAACTATTCATTTTTATTCATTTTTTTACAATTTTTTCATAATAAATGTTGAGAATGAACTTCACTATCAGTTTATTGACAGATTTTCCGATAAAATGATACATTTAGTCGGAAGATAAATGGTACGTTCTTTCTTTTATTTTTCTAGAAAGAAAAGTCCAGTAATATTTTTAAAAACTGTCTTTTGATTCAATAGGGGATCTTCTTTCGTAGAATATGGCCATTTAGCTGCACGGAAAAGATAAAAAAGTAGTTGCTTAAAAGCAATATACCAAACCAAAACTTTATTTTAGTCAACATTCTCAGATGCCATTGTCTTGATAGCTTTCAGAGATATTTTAATAAATGTCTCAAGTAAGTGATGTTTTTCTGTATAATTCCTTGTGGTGGAAGAGCGGATGATTCTTCACGGAGCTGCAGAATGGGCCTATCCACTATCAGCCAGACAATCCAGGCTATTGAATTCAATTCAGAGGAAGTTTCTGCTTAACATCACAGGAGCATATTCCACTAGGCCAACAGCCACACTACAGGTCATAGAAGGGATCATACTGCTCCACATCAAAGTAGAAGAGGAAGCGGCCTACGTCAGAACAGCCAGACTGCGCAGAATATCTAATTACAACAACATCAACTTCAACCCCAATAACTATGACGATGGCACAACATCCACCAAATTCCACCCAGCAATTTTTCAACTAGAAGACAGAATATCTTTAAAAAAGCAATTCCTTCCAATACCCGGTATCAATATTTACAATGATGGCTCAAAGATGGAAGACAAAACAGGCAGCGCCTTCTGTGTCATGGAAGAAGACACAGAGAAATACGAATGGATGGCACATCTTAGTCCCTTCAACACAGTCTTCCAAGCAGAGCTTCTTGCTATACAGGAGGCTCGTCTTTGGGAAAGCAAGACCAACCAACAGGTTAACGTATGGTCAGACAGCTTGTCGAGCCTCCATTCAATTGCTTCAATTGACACCAAGAGCCCTATTGCTCAACAAACACAGGAAATCTTACTGAAATCAACAAACATTAAACTTGAATGGATTCGGGCTCACTTCGGATACAGCGGTAATGAAGCGGCGGAAGTACTAGCCAAGAAGGCAAACAGGAGGGAATCCCCACATACATCCCAATGCCAAGAAACCAAATCAAGAATCTGCTACAAAAGCGTCCATCATCCGCTGGCAAAAAGAATGGGACAATGGAGAAACAGGCAGTGGTGTTCATCATGTGAACACTCCTGCCTCAAACTCCTCCTCCTGTTGTTCTCAATTGCCTAAAGTCAAGACAACTCCTACTCCATGGCAAAGGTCCGAAATAATGTTCGTCACGAGCCACATCCGACATATCTTAAACGATTCAGCATCAGAAACAGCGATTCCTGTGGCTGCGGAAACCTGGGAAATCCCTTACACTATGCTAGAAGTTGCCTGTTTACAACCTCATACCACCTAACAAAACCATCAGCTGACCTAGAACCACTTTAGTGGAAAAGAGTTATGAACAACAACAGTTCTAGGGCGAAAATCAGAAACCTCATCCACTTTATCGCGGAGAACGAAACACTATTTTTTCCAAAAGATAGTGGCAACAACTAGCCACAGACTCAATTAACCCTATGTACTTATATCCTCTCTTCTTCCATACATAAGGCATGACCCTCTCAAATTCATCAACACAAAGACTTGAAAGAGTTAACTTACAAACTATTATATTCTTTTGTTCTAAATGTCCTCTTTTTTGTATCTTTATATAGAAAATGGTTTTTATTTTGCTCTGGGTTTTTCAATAAAGTTTCACGCATACCCAACCAACCGACAGGGAGCCGTTTTGGCTCCGAGTTGAGGGGTATTCTGTGGTGTTATGTATAATTCCTTGACATTAACTCTTTAAATTGCAGAATTGATCCCTTTCCCCAACAGTTTCTCTTTTATTAGTTAAAGACACATTAAATATTACACATTCATAAAGGAAAGACTAAACTCATTTATTAAAAAACAATTCATGTATTAAAATCTCCGTAATATTATTTTTGGAAAACAAATAATTTTTTCTAAATAATGTATTGCTAAAATAGCTCTCTCTGAATAAATATTTTTCTAGTATTACAAAAATCTCTAGAAAAGAAGATTTTAAAGCTCAAATATGAAAGCTTATATAATTCCACCATTAAGCTAACCTCAGAATCTCTAATTTGAGAATTATTTTCACTTTATATAAATTTGCAGAAAACATCTAAGCATTCATACTTAATTTACGACTTCAGAGAAAAGAGAGAAAATATTTAAAACTTAAGTGTACTGCAAGAAGTCACTGTTCTGATATCCATTAACTTTCCAAGTATAAAACATGAAAGTTTTTTTCTCTATCAAATACTATATATTTACCTAAAGACATACCTTACACCCAGAAGGTACAATGCACTATATGGTAATGGAAAAACATAAAATGCCTCATCTGAACAAATGACGCAAATGGAATAGTGCTATACATATGCTTAATATCAAACTTAACACAGTTACGAGAAATCTAACTATATTCGTAAGGAAACCCCAAAGTTTCGATTTGAATTAAATTTAGCTATTTTTACACCTACTAAATTCAGTTAATAAACTGGCTGTCTGATGTTAGATACGACTTTTAACTGAAGGTAATAGTTTATAACAGGAAACCATCTGTTTTTATTAGTACAAGGTGTTTTGTAGAACATCAACGAAATTTGGAAAGCTTAAAACACTGAAAGACGAATTGGAATCATGTAGAAATGCAGAGTCAAAAAAATTATCAAGTGCCATCGTGCAAAGAACACTAGACAAGAATGTACACAAGTGAAGAACATTTAGCGATGAATATTCTTTTTATGTAATCAATGGGTTCATTTATGGAATGCCTAGTGATAACAGATGGTGTTCAAGGTTGTACTCATGGGCATGCCTGATATCGTCGGATCATGGAATACGAATATTTTGGTATTGAACAGTTTTGAAACTATAGATTATGTATATCTAAGTCTCATAAATCCATAGTTGCAAAATCTGCCAAAGAGATTTTGTGCACCAAAAGCTTAATGTAACAAAAGAAAAATAAGCAAGATAGAACAGGTTTGTCGCTCGAGTTGGACAAGATATTTGATAACCAAACCCGTCTCATTGTTGTTCCAATAATACGTTTTAGGGTTATCGATCGTCTCGGTTTAAATTTTGGAGGTTTAATTCCTGCTGTAACTATATTTAGTATCTTAGCGACATCTGGATCTGTTGTTCTTCTAAAAATTCTATCAGAGCTTTATTTGGAAATATTCGAATTTCGTCTGTCTATAAGTTCAATGATGAGAAATGGCCTATTATAAGATAAACCACCGATATATTAGAATTTGGAGAATACCTAACGAAAATTATGGAGCTGCAACTGCATGAAAAAAAACCATGTAACTAAATGAAACATTCAACCCTTTCGCTGCACTCAAATTTGATAACTCCCCTTGTAAATTTTTATATTATACTCGGATTGTAATCCTCAATATGTTTCTATTTTATTTTTCTTTGTTCATGTATAATTATGTTCCCTTTCAAGTGTATTTATATCCTAATGTTGTATTTTATTTTTTTTGCTTTTACTTTTCAAAAAAGTTTCACACATACTCATCCAACCAACAGGGTGCAGTTTAGGCGCCGAGTTCGGGGGTATACTGTGGTGTTATGTTAATGTCCATGATGACGGTATGACAAATTTTGCAGTCGAAGGCAAATGGGCACTTCACTACATTATGATACATAACTCTCCATGGTGTATGAGGAATATACCTTATATACCATGAGGTCGTAATTTTTGTTTTCCTCATATGCTCATGATGTATGAGGAAAACAAAGATTAAAATCTGACAAGCATAATTAAAAAGGGTTGCCACTGTTTCCATTTCTAGGCAAAAATTTTATGACACCATTAGATTTAAGAGCCAAAATTGCTACTTCTTTCTGATAGTAACTTAGTTATTCTTCATTTCAACAAGCAACAACTTCCCTGCACCATCGAACAACATAATCATAAAATCCAAATAATAAGAATGATATTTATACGTATTTTTAAGCACCTTTCAAGATTTTTCAAATGTTAAAACAAATTTGCATACGAATGTATACATATAAAGTATCATTTATTTTCTATGTCTAGTAGCTGGTAGTGAATAAGTTTAAATACTGATTTTTAGGGTTTGTAAAAATAAATGCACTTTTTCAGTTTGCAATTTTTAAAAATTCTTTTCTAGTCTTTTGTATCAAAATTGATTACATTTGTAAAGAAAAAGATATAGATAGACCTTACTATTCACCCAGCTGCTAGAAGAATAAATAATTCCTGGTGAGGCACTACATAGTTTTAAGGCTTATCAGCACCATTTACCACGCAAAGATGAAACTTCTGGTACTTCACATATAAGTAATTATGATTTGATTTTGAACACACTTCTACCTCCCAAAGTCTGTATGCATGTTAATGCAATATATCTTGAATATTTTTGTAGAAATAGGTACAAAAAATTACCACCGTTGAAAGATATATATGCAAATATCAAAAATAGGGCATTAATATGCTGACAGTAACTTCGTTTAGTTTCAAGCATACAATTCAGGATAATCTCATAGAAATAGAACAAAATTTAAGTAGTTCCCTTACATTTGTTCTATCTCTTCAAACATTCTTCCTCATAGATTTAATATTTTAAAAGGACTGTCAGTATCTTTGATGTATAATCGAGAAGATGAGCAGAAAACTTAAGAGTATATTAAGGAAGTTTAATTAGAAATAATTTCAAAAATTCCTTAAAATATTGACAGAGATATATGAAATTCATGTTTAAGAATAATTAAACACACAAAAGAAAACAGAAATATAAACTCAAATATTGGAAGATTCAGTAGTTTCATTTCGAATAACTGCACAACAACTGAATCCTGTCCATTTAAATTAATACAAAAAATTAATAATATATTTCATGAAAAATATATCTTAACTCACCTACTTTCTATATCATATATCACGATTAATTAAAGTGACACAAATCCATTAGCTTAGAGATTGCAAACTGCCTGCTATCTAGGTGCCATAAAAATTAGCTAAAAAATTAGCTGTGTTCCATCCCTCATTCAATTAATAACATCATTACCGTCTTCTAAGTAATGAATATTTATTTATTGCCAGACACAATTTTTCACCCTTTAAAAAAGCTTGTTTTCCAAACTGCAATAAATTATTTTAAGACGCATGGCAATAATGTGTGCATTAAAACTTGTAGATGAAAAGAAATGTCACCAACTTATAACGTATCTTCTACTAGAGAAGGCAGATTATGTTGACCTAAGTAGTAGATTCAAATAATAAAAAAAAGCTTGCATCATTCTTCCTCAGAAACACGAAATCATTAAATTAATAGCAGTCATTAGTGTTCATACTTCAAACCGGTTATCATGTACTGCCAGCTCAATACTCTAGACATAAAATTCTGGAAAAGATTGATGATATTCTCCTGAACTCTATACGTAACCGAACGAAAAAAAAAAAAAAAAAAAAAAAAAAAAAAAAAAAA
>BGPR01037995.1:0-14899 GCA_013235015.1 Araneus ventricosus | reverse complement strand
TCAAGCGTATTTTCAAAAATAATTGTGTTTTGAAAATGTTTTTGCAATTGAGGAAAATATTTCATTATTTTCATTTCAGAACGTTTAGTGCAGATGTCAAGTTTCTTCAGAAATATTTTAATATTTTCAAACATTATTAATACAATTTGTCCTTTTCCCTGAAGTTATCTATTCAGTTCACTGAAATCTGAGTGATGTCACAAAAGAACATTAAATCATTTAGAAAATTTATATTTGAAAATTCAACATAATTATTATGTTTTTCATTCAAAAAGAGCTTTATTTCTTACAATAAATTGACAAACCGATTAAAACCATGACCGCAACTCAGCTATCAAACATTGTTGTATGTCAAAATACCAGAATATTGACACTCAATTACCTCTAATATTTGAGCAAATTGTCGTTTATCTTGAGCTTTTAAAGTTGATGTCTTTTGTTATAACTGGCATTGTATAGTGAAATTTTTTAAACCTTGCTTCGAACATTGACCTTGCTGGTGTATTATAAAATGAAATTCAATCAGAGTGTGTCTAATATTTTGCTTAAGCTGCTGAATAAAACCAATGTTTTTTTCCCACCATATTGAGTGCTCCGTCTATTGTTAAAAAATAATGTTTTGTAGGTCAATATCCATTTCTTTAAATGCATTATCAAAATCTTTTATAATATCAAGACCGGTACACCTCCTATTCAACATTATTAGTTTCATTAGTTCTTCTTTCAAATCAAGCAAAAAATACAAGTTGTGCGTAATAATTTACTTCATTATTCTTATCGAAAGCAACTGAATATATTTTTGCATACTTTAAGTCATTATGTCGGATTACTGCTGGTACATCCCCGTTCTACAACGCAACGAATATGCGCGCCAAAGTATAGCACCGACTGTCATGAGTCATACACAAGTGCAGTGTTACTATAGAGAATTAGTTAGCCAAAATCTAATTGGAAATATTTTTTTTATAAATTCGGCATTATATATTTGTACTAAAATTTCTTATTGTTCCTAATATTTTAGATTGTTGGTTCCCTCCTTTTTGATATAAAAAATACGTTTATGAAAAACAACGCAGGGGGTGATTTGAAAAGCCCTCTTGGGTCCGTGTCTGACCCGCGGGTCATAGGTACGACACCACAGATTGAGATCGAAAATAGCTGCAATCAACCTCAAAACAGTAAAATGCCAATTATATACGAACCAATATCTCAGAACTAAGTCATCTGTAAATATCAAAAATTTTATCCTGATATAAAAAATTTAAATAAAAACTTATTTTTCATATTAGCATTTAAAAATAGACTCAGAATTACATTTCATCAGGCTATATTGCTAAAAGAGTTATAACTCAATTATTATGCGTGTTATTATATTTGATTTTTACAACATATATCTCAATATACCATATACATTATTTTATCTCTAACATAATTATAATCAGGTATAAAAATGAGTAACATGAAGAATAACAGCGGGTTCTCTTCCATAAGCTGACAAATGCTTGCAAGTTCGCTCGGTGTAGAAGCTCAGCATCTTCCTACGAAAATTTCGAGCAACGAAGTTAATATCTCTAATTATAAACTGCCTTACAACTAATTTGTATAGGATATAGGTGGAATATTATCTCAAAATTCCTTGTGGCGTCTGCATCATGCTACATGCGTGATACAAAAACCGTTCAAAATGTTCTGCAGGTAATGACAATCAATGTCTCTACGAATTATAAATCGCTTTAGAAGTTCTTAAGCGACTAATTTAATAGAATGTTTTTAACGGTTTTTTTGTAGCATGATAGCCTTTATAGGTTATCACACTATCTGTAATTTGCGTGATGCGACATGCCTTCTTGAAATATCCTTCAAAATGCTGTACAGGACGGAGCGTTAGACCTAGGTGCTCACTAAGAAAGAGTCTTTCAAAATTTCAGTTTAATTTTTAATTAATTAAAAATAAATCGAACTTTTAACTTTTTTTTTCTTAATAACCTAAGAACGTATTATCGCACAAAAATAATTTTTGCATCACTTTAAAATTAAGGAAAATTTTTTCTGTGGTGCATATTTCGATTTCGTGCAATTTTTCTTTAATTTTAATAACTTTTTCAAAATGAATTTTAAATACAATTTTGTAAGTATTCTTTTCCTGTATAACCGCGCCAACAATTGTGAAAAATCAATGTGAATATATAAATAGCCCTCGTGCCACTCAGTGAAAGTAAGTATTATATTTTTTTGTTTATTAATAACAAATGCTTTAACAAATTTGAAAACATTGGATGTATTTTTAACTTGATAATGTGTTTAGGCTGGTATTGTTTCTGAAAATTGCATGACTTAAAAATCGTTATCCACAGAAAACAACGGCTGATGCTATCAATATAGATTTGCCAAGTTAAAAACATTATTACGCTACGATGTTTCGAACCAGAGGTTCAAATCTCCTTTATTTATTTACTTTTTGCAGTAGAAGGGCGAGACGGAGCACTTTGAAATTTCAATTAGAAGTTAGCAATAGGGCTTCTTGAAATGTGTATTAATTATAGAGGCTCAAACTTTGCTAAAAAGAATGTGGCATTTCGTGCTACTGTTTACTTCCAAATCATTGTTTCAAATCCCTGTCATATTATGCTGCCGAACTTGTCTTCATTCCGCAATTATGCTTCTTCTCATATTCTTTTTCGCAACATTATTTTTCGTCATATTATCTGTAAAATATCTACAATAATGCGTGCATAATTTTATATGTTGGATTTGTGCCCGTCACCAACAGATGGCGCAGCGACTCTCATACTGTAACGGCTTGACGTCACTGAGGACACAGCCGGATCTGATGAAGCTCTCGCGTTGGAGACTTCAACTGCTTTACCTCCCGCGAAGGGGAAGCTTAGTGAATGTCAAGCGACTGACCGCGCGTAGGTGGTCAAGCAAAAGGATTACCTGTGCGCAGTGGATAGCATTGTGAACTCTCCGACACGGGATAAAATATTTAATGCAAGTTTTTAAAGAAAAACATTCCAACTACTTAATTTTTATCAATTGCATCAGGAATAAAGACTGTATTATACGAAAATTGTCACTTAAAACTCACTTTTCACAGAGTTTAGAATTATCCCCTTTCATCAGGTTTGATGTGTAGTGAGAATTTGGATGACAAGTGTAACATTATTAACCCTCTGAGCCGTTAGCTATTTTGATGTACTGGCTTTCAAGTCTTGAAAATTTGCTGTTAAATTGAATAATTTGATCTTTATTGCATTTAGTCAAGTCTCTGAAATCTTAAGAATATTTTATCTGTGGTAGTTTAAGAAATTATACACATGGACATGAGTATCTGCTTCTGAACTCAATATGAGAAACGGAAAAATACGTCTGAAACGCTTAGAGGGTTAATCATGAGACAATGAATTTATAATTTTGAGGATTCCTAATTATTGTTAATTAAGAATTAGTACTTTCTAAATTAAATCTTCTTTATAAAAATAATCCCAAGTCAAAAATCTAATAATAATTGTTCATTAACTAAGTATTAAACTATTGAAAATTAATTTAAAAGGGCCAAATTTAAATTATGCAGAAATCATGAGTACGCGGTGTAGAATTGTAAGTTACAGAAGTACACGGTGATTTAGCAAAAGCCACCGCAGCTTCAAATTTTTATAATCTGAAACCGCTTGTCTAGAATTTTTTTTAAAAAACCTTGCTTTCAAGAAAAGATAAAAGAAGATTAGATGGAATTAAGGATGAAAAAGCAACTCCCAACATGCAACCATGATCTTCTCTCGATTTTTTTCCCAATGCTAATTGATTACACAAATCTTTGCTTTCATCAGTATTGATAAAATTACAATAAAATGTCTGCTTTTCTCAGTATCTATTTATTACCCACGCCGAAATGAATATTTCATGCCAGAAATGAATATGAATGCCAATTGGAAAAAATAAAAATTAAGTGTCTGTTTTTATCAGTATTAACAAAATTATAATTAAATCCTACAATAAAATAAGATCAAATGGTGCCAAGCTCACCAACAAATTGAAACTGTTGAAACCGCCACCATCCTGAAACGGAATAAAAAAAATAAAAACTCTTCCTTTTTTTCTGGCTTCAAGGAATATTTATGCCAAAATTTGAGAAAATCGAACATCGTTTGATTGGGACTAAGTAAGAAACAAATTTACAAACAGACGAAACGTCTAACGGTGAGTTAAAACAGAGACCTCGCTTCCCTCAATCAATAAAAGTATGTAAAATGTATAAAATGAAATAAAGATTACCACTCAAAATCATTGAGAGTACCTCTTATATTTCATCTATGTAAATGTTTCATGTATATAAATATTTCTCTTGCGCGGAAAATCGACTTATTTAGCAACATCTATATCAATTGTTGGATCACACGATTTCATTTTTCAAATGTGAAGAATCTAGTCCGATTTAGTTTGAACTTTCTTTTCAACGAGTTAATTAATTTCGAACTTGTTGTTAAATATTATCGAAACAATGAAATCGAATTCAGCATGCAAATGAACGAATTGAAGAAAGTTTTGAATTGAGATGTATGCTTTGAATTTGTTTTTGTAATGAAAAAAGTTCAGGAGGAAGAAGATATTATTTGTTTCAACATGCTCAGCATGCTCTGAAGCTTTTTTCCCCTTTCTGCAAGCTTCTTAACGGATGACGCTATTACGGCGAGGTTGGCAACGAAACTAAACTGTATTCTTAAGTTTTAACAGTTTGTTTTTAGGATTCTCTTAATATATATAGATATACAGAAATTCTAAATCGACATTTCTTAGACTCTCATAATTTTCCTTGTTAGTTTCTATTACACTCAAATGTTTTATGTTAGGATGCGCAGCGTCCTGATTGTAGCTAGCGAAGCGAGCAAGGTTTACGTACTAAAACAGAGAGGATTATTACGCAATCCTTCAAGGGATTGGCGAGTTTCTTGCTACTCGCCATCCACTAGAAGGATTACGTAACAATCCCCTCTAGTAATATAATAATAGCCACTAATCCCCTTAGTAATATAATAATATCGTAGAGAACTTCGTATAAAGATTTCGCAAAAAAATTGAAGCATGAAAAAGAAAGAAAAATTCATCACGATATTACAAAAGAATATGAAAAAATAAGCAGAATCTTAATTCCTTATGTTTCAAAAATTTAAGAGGAACAAGTAATTAAATATTTGTTTAAACAATAAAAGCGGTTTGAATTTCATTGCCACAAAAAAATTATTGTAAATTATGCATAAAAAACTTTCAAACTTTTTTATAATTAGGGAAGAAATTGGATGTTTCTATAAACAATGAAAAAGGTTTGAATTTCATTGCAACACGAAAAGTATTGTAAATAATTCATAAAAAAACTTTGAAAGTTTTCTATAATTAGGAAAAAAGTTAGATGTTTATTTGTATAAACTAGGAAAATGGTTTGAATTTCATTGCAACAACGAAAAGTATTGTTAATTATGCATAAAAAAAACTTTGAAAGTGTTCTATGATTAGGAAAAAAATTGGATGTTTGTGTAAACAATGAAAACGGTTTGAATTTCGTTGCAACAACGAAAAGTATTGTAAATTATGTATAAAAAAACTTGGAAAGTTTTGTATAATTAAGGAAAAAAATTGGATGCTAAATTCATTGATATAGTTGAATTAATAATTTTTTGAATTTCAAGATGGTGCACAAGCTATCGCCAGAAAAAGAAAAAAATTGCTTAATTTATAATTTATTAATATTCTAATTAAAATTCCGAAAAAGTCGCTCCTAGATGCGCTTCCTTACTACTACCTCCCTAACGTAGTAAATTACATGTCTGCCAAATTTCGTAGTTCAAGGTTAAACCGCTTTGCGTATACAAAGTCAAAACATTCATTCGTTTATATTTATTTTTAGTAAATTTTACCACTATTCATTTATGAAAATATTTGTTATAAAATTGATTGGTTATTGCATATGCATTTAATGTGACTTCATCATTTAAATGTTTTTAAAAATTAAGAGCGGCATAGGTAGAAAAGAATGAAAGGTACCGTTCATTAAATAAATTATAAGACAACTGATGAATAAGTGCATTTCTTGAAAAACAAGACATAATATGCAATTTTTCTGCCTGTGTATTTTACTTTCTGTACTAATTCCAACTGAAAAAATGAACACAAATTTTATTAAATTCTATTCATTCTTCTAAAAAATTAAATTATTTGTGTGTTAAGAAATTATAAGACCACCTGAGAAAATCAGCATATTTTACATCACGTTAGAATCATTAAAAAAAGCGTACTGCAATACTTCGGGAAAGCACAACCTTGGGATGCAAATGTAGAAGTTTTGATTAAGGTATCTACGATTTATTTGAAGATGCCGTGGTGTAAGGATTTATCTGAGCATGAAACGAGAAAAATTTTATTTTATAAGGGTGTTAGGAAATTTGAAAGAGAAATAACTATGTTAATGAAGTGTTCTAAAACTGTCATTCATAATGTCGTTATTAGAAAAGATGTTTCAAACAAAATAAAACGATCTGGAAAAAATAGGACTTTGACAGCACGGGATTCGACAAATTTTTTGACTATCAAGCAAAAGGTTCTTTCGACTCATGGAATTTCTAAACGCTTCAGCAAAAAACTCCGCAAGTCAAAGTTTGGAAGAGTGTTAAACCAAATTCCAATACAAAATTTATGAAAATGAAGCAAAAACCAAATTTATTGAAACATCATCTACAAGAAACTCTGAAATGGGCTAAAAACGTCATGCATGGAACGATGAGCGGAAACAAATTATATCTTCTGATGATACAATATTTAATCTTGACGGTTCCGATGGCTATAAACATTATTGGCATGATTTGAGGAAGGAACCGAAAGATTGCTTTAATCTACATAGATGTGTAAAATCAGCAATAATTTCCGGACATATCGACATTGAACAATATCAAGTATTTCTGTTTTATCATTTGATACCGTTTAAGCCTTTATTAACCGATGCTAAGTGGATATTTTAGCAGAACCATTCTTCTTGCCATACATCTAAATCCATCCAGGAATAGTTTTAAAAAGAAAAAGTTAATGTTTTGCATTGGCCAAGTGGAAGTACTGTCCTGAATTAAACCCCGTGGATAACCTTTGAGGTACATTATATAACAAAGTGTATGCTAATAATAAATAGTTTTCGTCAAGGAATTGGAAGAAGCCATTGTAAAATAATGGCACCTTATTTCAAAAATTGAACCACATGGTCAATTCAATACAAATTAGAGAGTTTGAGGTTATCGGGGAATATGCAGCACCAATATCATATTAATTTTTATACTTTTTTTGTTTTTAGACAGGTGGTCTTACAACATCTTAACAAAGTATTTTTCGTTTATTTCCAAAAAAATTTTTAACTTGCTTTTTTGTTGTACTATGCAAAATTATGGAAATTTAATTACAGTGAATATTTTGTAATATAACATTTCATGTGTTTAAACTATAATTAGAAACTTGATTTATTTCATAATTTCCGAAATTAAAGTATTCGTGTAATTTCATAACAGACTGCTGTGCGCCGACACATTCACATTTATTTTTAATAACAATTTACCACTTTATCTGTATGCAACTTTTTATATATAAAATACATTGGGTCTTCAAATACAGCTCGCTTAGGATTTGCTGAACTTAAAAAAAAATTGCTGTACTTAAATTCGGAGATTTAAGAGCAGCATAGGTAACAAAAGAATGAAAGGTGATTTTGCAGGCTGTGTTTAGCTGAACAGTGGTGGTTTACAATCTAAAGTTTGATAAGGATCACAGCACCACTCGATTGGCAGGATAGCAGTTGACTCTCATCATGCTTCCAATTTAAAATCGTAGCACAGTCATTCTCACGAAAAGGTGCCTTTTATAGACCCGGGGTGATAAAAATTAGAAAGTGCATCAAATGACCTAATATTTTTGTTCATTTGTATAATTTAAGTTCTATGGAAACTATTCAATACGTTTCTACTAAAATAGTTTTACTATTTAACTGATTTTTCAATGAATATAAGACAAAAGTCCCCTCCGTGGACGTCCCTATATGTGAAACACAAGCTAATTTTTATTGATACTCAAACAATTAAAAACAATTTTAATTTGTTTCTTCAGTATTAACTAATTTAAAGTCCCTTGTTAAGGTCTAACTTAATATTTTTTTACTTAGGAATTAATTTTAAAACTTTGTCGCTGGAAACTTAAGTTTCCCTCCATGGACAAAGAAAATAATTAAAAAAAATATCATAAATGACAGCTCATGTCAAATCATAATGAAAGAGTTTATAAGAGAGGCAGACAGCTTGTTTTTTAAGCAAACATTTTCGCTCTATTGCGAATTTATTGAATATATTCCAAATTATTTGTTCCATTTAGAGCTTTGTAAAGTTCTCAGCGTCCACTCCGTGGGCATCATAAATAAGTTAAGAAAAATCTAATTTATAATTAAAATACAAAATTTTGATATGTTTAGCATCGAATTTAATAAAAATAAGTGTACCACTTTAGCCACATAAAAATCAAAGCACTTAAAAATTGAAAATTTAGTTTTTGTAACCTCCGTGCAGACGGCATTTCCACAGAAAGGATAACATTAGATACATTTAAATAATATCAATTAAAAGTTCTTTGGTAGACATTTTTTTATGAAATTTAGTGATTATTATTTAAAAAAAATTGAAACTGAAATTATATTCTCGAAAAGAATTAAGGTAAATAATTCATATAGAATATTTATAATATTAAAGCTTCAATAACGTATAAAAACATTTTAATAGCTAAATTTATTTTCAGAAAAAATGGGAATATCAAAAAATAAAAAGACAAAGCAGTCAGATGCTCAAATTCAGAAGAGAAGAGAGTAAAAAAAAAACTTAATACGAGACTATACTAGATTGTTTATTAATAAATAAATATATGATATTCCTTAATCTAGTATATAATTGATAACTTTCCTGCAAGATGTTGACTTGCGTTTCTTTGTAATTGTTTGTAAATATTATTTAATTAATGCACAGTCAGTGACATTATTTAAAAAGTGCTATTTATTTTAAAGTGTTAAGTTTTCTTGAACTGGATTTTAATAATTTATTTTATTGTTTAATTATAAGAAATAAACCTAATCAAATCTTCCCAATAATTAGTCAATTATGCTTTTGTTTAAAATGTAAAAGTTCCGTTGACTATAAAGTCTCCTTCGTAGACAGGTCAAAAATTTTAAATTAGAAAAACAATGAAAAATAAAATAGAAAACTTGACCACTAACATAATGTTATGTATTAAGCTTAAAAGGAAACATCCATGCAACATTTAAGATTTTTTAGAATACTTTTGTAGATTAAACTTTTTTTTAGCTATTTGTACCTTTTTTATGAGAATGACCTAGCAGTAGCTGCATTTCTGTTCGATATTATGTCTCTTTTATATTCAGCTAAGCGTGTTATTGTTAGCGATATAGTAGATTATTCGTGGTTCATAGACAATAGAACTTGCAAGTTTAATATATGCTTTAAAAGTTTCATGAACCATACATTAAATGTGTGAAAAATTTCTAACATACTTAATGCATAAAATACTATCTTCATTTCTTGTATAAAAAATTTATATCTTTTATGTTTTTTGCAATGCTGAAATATTTTAAAGCTATCCACATGTGGAAATTTCTGATGTATTCATAAGAAAACTCTAATTCATATTCAAATTTCAGATACATTTCATGCGTGTTAAATTAAAACTTTGGTAAGTTCAATATTGTCTTAAAATTTTTGTAAACCATACCTTAAATTAGAGCTTTTAAAGAAACTTAATTATAAAAATATCTCCATTTTCTGTAAATATTTTTTTACGTGAAACTAAAGCATTTTTAAATTTATGATCTACCTGTCGCAACATATAATGACTTGATGTTTGTAGATGTTTGTCTAATTTTGAATTAAATCCGTCAACGGCTAGAATATATGTTTGCTTGTCTCTCCGTATGTACGTGAACACACGCCTTCAAATTATAAAAAGCTAGATAAATAAAATTTGATATGTAGTTTAACTGTAGTTCTATCTCAAATTTTGAACCTAACTGATCCAGTATACTTGATTCGCTTCATTATCCTACGAAACCAAACACAAAAAGCGTGGTATTGTGTATTTAATTATAGGATGAAACGGAGGCGATAAGTATCCCACTGTTTTAAATGCTGATAAAGCAAAATGGATGGGAAATTGTAAAATTGTGCAATGAAGCAATTTTTGATGAATACTTAAAATATACGTTTTGCTTTACTAACGAATTCATTTAAAAATTTGTGCCTATTTGCTAATTTTCATTCATAATTTAATAATTTTTCATAATTTCAGATATTTTCTCAAATTGTAGATGTTTTATATTAGCCACTACATATAATTTGAGAACGTAATTTATTGCTCTCCCTTTGAGAAAATATGTTGGATTGCTGTTCCATGTTAATGTGTCAGAGCAACTGACCAAATTTTACATTCTCTCTTGTATAAATTTTCTTGAATGTCTACAGTTGTTTGCGATACATATATTGATTTCATATATTGTTATTGTGTGGTATTATTTTTTTCTCTATTTTTACAATTTATTGTGAACCTTTTGCGACCAATCGGTCTCAGGGAATATAATTTTATTTGAATCATTTATGCCTCATTTGATTTTCATGGGTCCCTTAACAAAGTAATTTCAAATTGTAGATATTTAACCCATGTTCTTTCAGTGGCCTTTGCACTGGTTCTGTTCGATCTCTGCATGAACGTCCCTAAGGGATTCAAGTAGCTGTCACGTAACACCTAATTGCAGAATGTCGGCACCAATTTCACTTTCTTATTCCATACGCAATATATGCCTTTGATTTCAACATTAAAATAGCGCGTTACCTTTTACGTAAAGCTGCATGTTAGCTGGATTAAATCATACTGATAAAAAGAATTAAAACACAACATTAATCATTAAGATATTACCTTAGCTTTCAACAATGGAAGAGTAGGACGCAAATAAATATTTGTTTCAAAAAAGAAAATTTGAATTTAATTGCAACAATGAAAAGCATTGATGTAAATTATGGCTAAAAGTATATTTAAAAATTTATAAAAATTAGAAACAAAATTGTAAAACAACTTTATATCAATGAAAACTCATTTTTTTGTACTTTCAGATGGTATGAAAATGATTTTTTTTGCTTTAATATTTTCGGAAGTTATAAAGGAAAAACGCCTAAATTTCGCGCCATTTTTAATGAATTAAAATTCAAGAAAAACTTGGAGTTGCACATTTCCACCCTCCAAAGTTTGTTTTTGCCGAATTTCGTAGCTCTAGTCGTCTGCCCTGTAAAGCGCCGACACACACAGACACACATTCTCTTTTATTATGAGTAGAAATATTCGTCCTTGTATGCTATATGCAACTGTGTTGCTTGCATTATGATTGTGTTGTACTCTACCGTGTTAACTTGTGGCTTTCTGATTTCTTTTTCTTCTTATTATTATTTTACTTTAAATTTGTTTAGTTATTAGTCAAGAACATTTTGTTAATATTTAACCATTGGTTGTTAGCGATAGAAGTTTCGTATTTGCGATTGTTAAATTTTACCCTATATCTTATGAAGCAGCGTTAACTTGTGTCGAATTGCTGTATTTGAATATCGACAGCGCGAGTGTTTTTTGGAGCTCCCAGTGGCCGAAATTTGTATTACCGTAATTATCGGACAATTTAGAAATCATTATAACCCTGCATGCATATTTTTGAATAAATATTCTGAATTATTTGAAACTATGTCAGATTTTTAATCCACTGCAGTTTTCTGGGGGTTGGAATTCAAATGGGATCGTTATCGCCACTGCTTTGCAAAGTCATCCGTATTAGCGCAGATATATCATCAAACGTCTTTACTACGCCCAGGAATATTAGAATGCTGCGGGTTAGAACTTCCTGGAAATTCATTTATCAGATTACGCGATTTTGTTTAACCCTTCGTAAGGCGGAATATCTAATAAATTCGCATGCAATCTGTATGTATTGGCTGTTTCTTATAAATTACAATTTGAAATTTTCTTACAACATACTCATTTACATTCTCAGTAGGACTAATTATTAATTAAAGTTATGTAGGAACAGTTATCAAAACTTGATGAATATAGCATAGGATAGATTTTAACCAATCGAAGCGAGGTTCTATTTCAATCAGAGCGTTTGGTGTTTCATCTGTTTGTCTGTAATTTTCCTGCTACTCAGTGACGAAAAACTTGAGGTCGTGAAAACAACGCATATATAAGAATTTTCCTTCTGTTTCAGAATAGCAGCATTATAATGGTTTCAATGTTTGGAGAGTCAGTAGCGAGTTTGGCACCATTAAAACAAACGAGCATTTTGGTAATGACGAGACATTTATTTGTAAGTATGGTAGTATTGATAGAAGCAGACATTTAATTCCAATTTTGTGGATTTCCATAAAAGTAGAGACTTGTGTTAATAATGCGCAGTCGGAAAAAAATATGTTGGCTAAGGCTTTAAAGACTGCGATAAAGAGCAGATCTTAGTTTCTTTTTTTCTTCTTCTGGGCCCGAGGTTTACTCTTCGCGGAACTATATTGCAGCCATTTAAGGATAAAAATTATTGCAAATAACGGAGGGTTAGAAAAAATCTAGAACTTCATTCCCGTTTTTTCAAGTATCATAATTTGTATCATGTGGAAAATTTAAAACTGGCATCATTACTTTTTACAGAATTTGTCAAGTTCACCAATTTCAAGATTCAAAACTATTATCATAATCCTTCCATTCACATATCTTCTTTTGCATCCACAGATGCGACTGTCCAAGCAAAACTATAACCCATGCCGAATATTGAGTGCATGTTCGCAATACTTCCATGTAATATTGTCCATTTTCTGTGTGCTAATAGCGATATGCCGTCAGATAGCATAGACATTTTGTAATTTATTACACCGTCTTTACACACTCTCTTACCTTGTGATTTTTATTTCAAACTTTCTTTCATCCCTGTGTAAGAATTATATTTCGTTTGCATCTAATGTTTCAATTGGCGACATCTACTACATTATTTATGCATCGTTCTTCATAAGATCGATATTATTTTTGGTCATATTCGCTTACTTAAAAAAATAAATTTCTGTGATTCAGATTTTTGTAAATGACACCCAGAAGCGACCCGTACTAAATTTACCATGAAAGGCAACAATATGGCGCCCCCTACTCAAAGCAGCGTTTTTTTCTTAAATTCTATAATGCGTGTGTTCTGAATGACAAACAAACTTTTACTTAGAAATATATATGTTTTACCTGCAAATATGACTTAATAATTTTAGGCGAGAAATTTTAAACTTCAGCTGTATTTAAAATTATATAGTGCTCTTACTGAAACTAAAATAATATATGCAACAAATTTTAAAAATTTATGATTTGATTTCTCAGGACTATTAAAACATTTATTTCCTTCACACTCCCGCTTTGGCGCCATCCCGGACGCATATTTACAAACCCTACCCTGATAGAACTGAGGCAGGAAATCCGTCAATACCATTGGCTACGAGGAGCAGTGACGTCGTTTTCAGCTCTCGCACGGCAATCATAACAAAACAAGAGTCGTCCTTCTTTTCTTCTCCGCTTTCCCACAGTTGAGCACAGAAAAATTCTTCCGTGGGTTGTAATATTTTTTAAAACGAAATTATTTTTCAAAATATCATAAAAATAAAACATCCCACACTGTAACAAATTATACTAATGAAAAGTACACGCACGAGAGCAAAGGACGACGTACATATTGTCCGATTTCCTGCCACAGTTCTATCAGGGTAGGGTTTGTAAATATGCATCCCGGACATTGGTGCCGGGGCAGTTCCGGGCCACGGGCCGCCTTTGACTGCAACTGAGGTTCGAAAATTTCTGATGAGGCTGTGAGCTATATATATAGTATCATGGACTTCACATCCGATGGAATTTCGTTTTAAAGGGAGTCTTCTTTTTGTAGAGCCACTTTGATCAGCTGATCTGCTTTTAAATTTATCGGAGATTTTTATTTTTTTCGTATGCGATGCATACAAAGACAGAGCATTGTAATCTTCAAAAAATTTCATCACGAAATTGTGAGGAAAATCTCCACGTTTTAGACGTATATGAATTAAAAAAAAAATTGAAAAATAAAGATTAAATTAGTTCCGTCTGTTTGTGGACGCGCTCACTCAAAACTGGAACGAACTAGGTAAAAGAAATTATGTAAGTGCTCTTAAAATCAGAGTTACAGATTTTCATCGAATTTTGGACTAAATACTCCCATGTGTGTGCATGTTAAAACAAACACACAAGCCGGCTTCGGCGACCAGCTGTTCGCCTATAATATTAATAGCCTGTAGCTGTGCTTGACACTTGGCAAAATAAATTGTGTGAATTGTCGATTGTAGCATCTGAAGAATTCTGCCAAAGTTTTATTTTGTGATATCTCTCGAAAATGGAGGTTAGTGAATTGTGGGAGACCGTTGCTGACATATGTAGACGTCAGAAGCTACAATATGATATAAAAATTGTCGAAATCGGTCGAGGGGTAGGGCTAGGATACTGATCCTCTGCTTTTGAAAATTATTTTAAATATATGGATGAAGCTAGATAAGAAATTTTGAATATGGTTTTAATAACATAATTGCACTTCTGTATCAAATTTTGGACCAAATTCATCAATAGGTTGACTGCTTGTCGTTATGTCTATTCATGTGTTTATGAAACCTATAAATCAAAAATGCATCACGAAAGAGCTTAGGTTCGCAACCTGTGATAAACTTATCTGTTAGGGTACGCGTGTCGCAGGTTGGTGTTGTACTTTCACCTGGGGGTACGCGGAGTACAAGCTAGGGGT
>BGPR01037993.1:2436-14899 GCA_013235015.1 Araneus ventricosus | reverse complement strand
CCCACCCTCAAATACTGTTATTATAAAGCTACTGTCATGAAATTCCTTTTACATAAAACACTAATCTCTTTCTAAAATTTCTCTGGTGTTTATAAAGGAATATTCAGATTAATTGAAAATATTTAAATTTTTATGCTTTCATCTGTTCAGTGAGAAAACGCTCAAAAGTAATTTCGTAAAGATTTTCTTCTGAATTAACGAACACTGCAGTTTTGTAATCATTATACTTATGCCTAGGAAATATTATGTATTTCTTTCTGCAGATATAAGACGAAGACACACTTCTCAAGACGAAAGAAAGATAACATATAGATTTACGAGAAGACTGTTGAAAGAGAATCAACTTCTAAACAAATCGCCATTGAATTTTTCTTTGTTTGTAATGAGTGGCAACATCGATAGTCGGTCAAATTTTTTCTTTTAGCTGTAAAGAAACTGATAACGTGTGGTCGTGATGTTTCTTCCTGTTATGCAATTATTCAGAGAATAAATATTACTAAAATATAATATCACTTCGATAATTAACTATCAAATCGGAAACTTTTACTTTAGATATTTTAAAATAAGAATAATTCATGTTAATCAATTTCACCTCCTTTGATCATACGTTATAAAGAAGTCGGTTTCCGAATGTCTATATTGTTGAACTAAAAATAAAATGTATTTTTTTTATTTGAAATTAAATTTTTGTAATATGTGTTTCAAGTTTTAAAGGGTCTTACTAAGACCAAATCGTGTCCATTTTTATTAATCACAAAATAATGAAAGTTGTTACCAGTGCTGGTCTTGTTGGAGAACCACCCGGCAGGTATTTTGACCTTTATAATTACATTTATTTTTTTAACTAATGGCTTATTTATAAGAATTTTGTTCTTTAAACGCTGAATTTAATGTCTGAATTCATAATTGAATTATTAGTAATGAGTTTTATTCATTTGCATATTTAAATTGGGTTCTTGTTTTTTTTCCAGATAGTATTTAATAAACTAAAGATTGCTGTTTTTAAAAGTGTGCTCTTGATTAGTTACAGGTAAGAATTCATGTTATTTATTCTTTAGATCTGTCAGATTAGAAGTTTCGAATATGTCGATGCATGCAAACTAAAAATATCTCAAAACTTTCTTTGTTTATCAAATGAGCTGCTTTATCTACTATCATCACATCTGTCTTGAAAGCGCGATTATACCCATATGTTATAATCAGAGATTGCGATATGCTTCCGAAGTAAATCTATCAATAGTTTTCTTGCTAGACTTTGTTTGATTTTAATTTTGATATTGTTTAATGATAATGTGCCAGCCAATGAATTATACCCTGTTTATGATCCTATAGTGTATCTGAACTTAAATAACTACGTTGAAATATTTTAAATATTGCAAAAGTTGCTCAAATTTCTTTCATCTATTCTTTTTTCTTGTTTCTTTTATATCAAATCAAATGAATTAAAACAGCTTGTCTCATGCTCAGTGCCTCATGCTTCACAGGAATTTTAATCTTGTAACTATGTAATGCTTAATTGCATTTAATTCCAATGCATCTGTACTGAAAAAACAGTAGTGAATATGATTTCACCAAGTGTGTGTTTAGATTGTTTTCCTAATTTAGTTTTGCTTTTTATGATTTCTTTAAATTTAATAGGAAATTTGTTTGAAATAATGGAGTTTTTAAAATGTTCTCCTATAAAATTGAAAGTAATGAAAATAGTGAATATAAAGTTAGAAATTTCACAATAATATTTTGAATTGGGAATTCTTGTAACTGATACATTGTACCAAAACCTGATTTTATGATATTTACTGCACATTGTTTTCCTTTGGCTTTTTATAAAACATTTGTTGTATGTTTTTATAATAAGCCAAAGAATCCATGATAATCTTAAAATAAATGTTTTATAATTATCATGAAACTTAATTCGTTGTTCAAGATGCCGAAATATCTTATTTGAAAAATATATATATAAAAAAAAAGAAAAATACACTTTAATAAATGTATTTTCAGCATTTGTCGGATATTTGTTTCAATTTGATTTTAAAACTTGGTGGGAAATCAATAATTATCTTTAAAAATTTCTGCGTAGACTTTTACCTATTTTCCTTTCTTTTCCTGTGTTCAAGATATTATATTAAGGAAGTTATTCATATTTTTTTTTCTATTATTGAATGTCAATTTTTCCTTTATTATGGGCTGAGCTTGGTGTTCAATTTGAATAAATAAATATAAAAATGTTAGTACATAAACTTTTAATTACATTTCTTGTTTCTCTAGCAGTTCAGAAAGGAAATAAACTGTTTAGATCTTGCTACTTTCATTTACGTACTAAAATCTACTTTTATGTTATTGCTGGGAGTTAATCCCATTTTCAGTTTGGTTTTCCTACCATTGTATCTTTAAAAAACATTTTTTTTTAATTCTTTCTTTTTTAAAATAATAAATATATTTTTTTTCCAGTTTAAATTTTTAAAATCTTAATGAAATTACTGCACTGAAATGTCATATTATTCTGTTGAAAATAATCTTTCATAGTATGGGAATATTTAGAAATTTTTTGGGTTGAAATCTAGAAATTGGTACACACTCTTAAAATGGCGCCAAGTCGCTAAAGCTAATACAGGTAATACCTGCATATAGCTTTGGCGACTTGGTTCCAATGATATGCAGCAGTCAATGTCTTGCTTTGGCAGCATTTTAAGAGTGTGTACCAACTTCTAGATTTCAACCATTTTTTGAAATAGAAGTTGAGTGGAACTTCTAAAATTCTGTTAAAGACTCTTCATTTTATTATGACTAGAAATTTTGTTTAGAAATAATTGAATTTGAAGGATATATGAATAGTGAATAAATAAGCTTTTTTATTTGTTCATTATCTTTACGCTTTATATCTTTCATGAAAATTTGAGAATTTGCATTATTAATGTTTGTGTTTTTTAGTATGAAGTGTTCTTTTTTTTTTTTGGTGAACTTCTGGAGAAGAAATTTCAGATGTATACGAACTTGTGACACGAGAGATCTAAATGTATATTTGCTAGATGATATTTTTTTGGAAATAAATGGACTTTATTGTATGGTTAGGGATCGCTACCTAAAACATTAATTGGGAACTAAAATAATTATCCCCTGTATAATATCTTTTGTGAAGGCAAGTAAGATCATATTGACAAAATATTAATGCGTTTTGTCACTTTTAAAGTCAAATACTATGGGAGTGGACAAAAAAATTCCATGCCCCAGGTACCGTTCACTCAAGTTAAGCCACTAATGATGGCTAGGGGGAGGGAGGGCAAAAATCATGTTATGACCTGGGTACCACTTACCCTCACTATCCTGCTATTGGAATAGGCAATTATAATTATATGATGGTGTTATAATAACGTCTGAAATGATTAATATGTGTCCAGATGAATGTTTATTTATCTTTCTTACAACAAAGGGGAAAAACAACAAGAGAAAATACAAATTTTTAATGTGATTTAACTTAAGGCTAATATAGGTTTCAGATCTTGTAATAAATGTCCTTTAATGGCAAGGTATATATTCTTAAGAAGCACAATTTATCTGTATGTGTTTATTTGTATTATTTTTGCATTAACAATTGCTATGATATATAAACAAAACATAATGAAAAATGCATGTACTGAATTAACATAATTTTCAAAATATTTATTGAATTAAGACATTCAAAATGCTTTAGAAAACTGCATGCGTTTTAAATTGGTATATCTCGTATATGATGAAGAAGTGATGTAGGTTTTTCCTGGCTCATTGTTATACGAGGTAGAGTCAATAAATTCCCGGAATGGTCTCCTACATTCACGCAGGTGTTTGTTGGAGGGGAAATATCTTTTTTGGAGGTTGGCAGCACTAATAAGGAAAAAACACAGCCATCTGGAATTCATTTCCAGTACTGTCGGCGTTAGCTGCAGATCATTTCTGACAAAGAGAATTTTTCATTCGTTGGATTTTGAAATGTCATCTTTAGAGCAGTGTTCAAACATCAAATTCTCCGTTTTGCTCGAGAAATCACCTTCTGAGATGCCCGAGATGCATACGGAAATGATGTCATGAAAAAAACGTCTTTGTATGAGCGGCATAAGCGTTTTCGTGCCGAGGGAAAGTGATGTTGGAGGTTTTTTCGATTACGACAGCGTTATTCACTATGAATTTATTTCTGAAGGCCAAACTGTCAATAAAGAACTTTACCTGGAGATCCTTAAACGACTACGAGATGCAATCAGACGAAAACAACCAGAAAAATGGGAAACAAACGATTGGTTTCTTTTACACGACAATGCTCCACCACATCGCGCTCTGCTTGTGAAAAAGTACCTTGCCAGACACAGTGTTACCACTCTGGAACACCCTCTTTATTCTCCCGACCTAGCACCAGCAGATTTTTACCTGTTTCCACGGCTGAAAATGAAATTGAAGGGACACTGTTTTGTGGATTCAGATGAGGTGATCGAAAATGCGATGAAGCAACTGAAGGACCTCTCAAAAAATGGATTCCAGGAGTGTTTTGAACAGTTATACGAATGCTGGAAGAAGTATGTGGATGCAGGAGGAAAGTACTTTGGAGGCCAATAAATTAAAATTATTGTTCTATTTTTTAATAATTTGTAATTGACCTGTTTCAGGAACTTTTTGACCCTACCTCGTATGATAGAGAATCTAATTCTATATGAATTTATTAGGTAAAAAAAAAAAAACACACGCACACAAGTAGCAATTTATATATTTATCTGTTAAGAAACATTTGATGATGATATCTTTGTATTAATAGTAGCAAATTATTGTATTAAAAATTTTAGAAATTGACTAATGAAAGTGCATTTATTTTATTTTTTAGGAACATTTAATATTCATTTTCATATTGATTATATATTTTATGAGGACTGATTGAATGCTATATTACTCTTAATTCATTTTTTAAAACATTTATTCCCCATTATATTACCAAATTTATTTTTTTAGTGATTGAATCTTGGAAATTTTTTGAATATCTCAATAGATTTTTACAGTTTGATTTCAGTATAGAAATTTTATTTTAATGGATTGCAATCCATTAAACCATTGTTTTGTTGCTTCATACAGGAAGGTCAAGTATTGGTTTTTTGTTGCGAAGTCTTATCTAACTAGGAAAGATTTTTCATGTATTCACTCTTTGTTTTATAGAATTATTCTGCAAATTTTGCAGTCATTGGAAGATGTTTTTGTATACTTAGTTTTATATAAAAATTTTCATGTATGTTGTCATCCATTTAGGTTTGATTTCATTCACACACACACATTTTTGTATCGTACATAAAATCTCAGTAGTTATTTATATTCTCTTGGATTCCAATCTTAGACTGTTAACATCTTAAAGCTATTTAGAATTTATAAATTTTGCATTTTGTTTTTAGAAATTTTCAGAACTATACTTTCAGTCATCTCTACTAATAATAAAGGAGAATGTGTGTGTTTGTGTGTTGGTCCTCTACAGGGCAGATCGCTGGACTAAGAGCTACGGAATTTGACACAAAAATACTTTGGAGGGTGGGAATGTGCACCTCAGAGCCCTTTTTTGAAATTTTAATTAATTAAAAATTAAGTAAAATTTTGGAGTTTTTCCTTAATAACTTCCGAACATATTACAGCACAAAAATCATTTTTACACTATCTGAAAGTGCAAAAAATTACCTGTCCAATGATATCAATTAAGTTGCTGTACAATGTTTTCTCGAGTCCTAATGAATTTTTAAAAATATTTTTTGGCATAATTTACAACACTTTTCATTGTTGCAACACAACTCAAACTGTTTTCATTGTTTAAACAAATATTTAAATGCATATTTCTCTTTCATTGTTGTAATCTGGGATAATATCCTAATACATTTTGCTTTCGTATTTTATTTCATCATAATTTTTATGAAATCTGCAAACCAAGCTCTCCGAGATATTGCTTCGCTTACATTAAGAAATATATCCAGTAAGCTCAATCGTTATGGCTGCTATGTTTTCATTCTTTTCTCAGCATGCTATTCATTTATTTCTTTCTTTTCCAGCTAACGTGCCGCTGGCCATAAAATGTGCTGCATCATTTTAATGTTGAAATCAAATGCATATTTTACAAGACAAATGAGAAAGTGAATATAGTGTTGACAACATGTAATTAGAGGTTACATGACATGGTCAGTTATTTGACTTCATTAGGAACATTTATGTAGACAATGAACAGAATAGGTCCAAGGTCACCACAAGGTCCCTAAATATCTACCACAATCTGAAGTTTAAAATTACGTTATTAAGAGAACCATGAATTTAAAATGATGCAAGATTTCATTGAAATTATATTCCCAGTTAACAAGCTGGTCGCCGAAGGCGGCTAGTAACTAAATGAAAGTAAATTAAAACATATGAAGAAATAACAAGCCTTAAGTACTTTTAGTATTTAGGCGTTATAATTCAACTGTAAAGTGGAAGTTAATAATTTCCTTCATTTTTATAACTTTTATTCATAGTTTTGCACATTGTAGTTATAAGATTGTTTAATTTTTTTTTACAAAGAGCACAAATGATATATTTGTTTCTTTTTCACCTTTTGGTATATTTTAAAAAACATAATATAAAATGTTATTTTCTGCAAAGTTTACTTATGTTATTTATGAACTAAATTTAAAGTTGTTTCTTTTCGGGGCCAGAGATATCTTTTAAATAAAAGATATCTCTGGCCCCGAACATAACATGGCATCATCCTTATTTTTTTAAAATAAAGTAGTTTCTTCATTTAATGTAATATTAAATCTCATAAATTGCTTTTAATCGCAATTATTACTCAATTTTGAATAAAGCCACAAATTATCTTGGTAGGAAATGGAAATTACTTTTAGTATAGTGTTATTCACTTTTTAGTGGCTTTTTTTCTGATTGAAAAAAAAATTTAAAAAAAACCAAAAAACATTGTACTTTTCAAAAAGATTTCTGCAAATTGAGAACTTAATCATCACATCTAACATGAGCCAGATGCCTCAAATTTTGAAAGTGAAGTATTTTTGTCGATGTATATATAATATGTCATCCCCGATTTAAGCTTTTTATGTTACAGTAGAATCTCGGTTATCCAAGATAAATTGGAGATGGTAGTGTCGGATGAGAGAAAAATGTCAGATAATAATGGCGAGGTGGGAGAATGGAAGTCTTTTTATATAAATTACCCAGTACCATATACCGAAAATATCTTTTATGATATCAAGGGTGTCCGAATCAAATGTCCCTAATTTGAACAGTCAATTTAAAAAAATCTATTAGTGATACGTTGGCGATATTAGGCAAAATTGTTGAATTCTAGATTTTGGCGACAATTTTTATTTTTCAAGTATATATGTAAACTGAGGCTGTATGTGTACAAAATGCAGATTGTACAGAAACTGCCACAGCTTGTTGCATTTGCTGCGGAGATGTTATCTCACATCGAAAATGAACATGATTTTCTGAACTTCATCATTTTTTCAGATGAAGCTACATTTCATGTGAGCAACAGAGAGAATATAAGCACAACTGCAGAATTAAGGGCTCAGAAAATCCCCATGCAGTGCAGGGAGTGGAAAGAAACAGTCCAAAAATCAATGTGTGGTGTGCTCTTTTACATGATACAGTCATAGGACCATTTTTCTTTGCTGAGACTTCTGTGGCAGCAAACATTTACCTGGACATGTTACAAATTTACGCAATACCCCAAATGCAGCATTTACAACCCGCTGTTATCTTCAAACAAGATGTTGATGTACTTGCACTTGCATGTAACATGGTCAGGATACAAATGAATAATGCACAAAATATATCACTATGCACAGATATGTAATTATTATTCAGTTAATTAATATTATGTTATTAAATATAATTATTTCTAATTATAATTAATAATATATTATTAATTTATTTTTACTAACAAATAATTTGGCCTGGAGAGCTTTAACCATGTGTGTGGTGCAGCATTGGTCAAGCTTGGCTTCTGCAGCATTAAAATTCTCCAAACCAAGCATAATTATGGTATGTACATCTTCTTATAGACGACTGAAAGGTTTTTGATTGAAATAGTTAAATATAAGTTAACTGTTAATATTGCCATAAAAATTGAAATAAATTTGAAAAAAAGATTGGTTATAGCGTAAAAAGATTGATTATCATGAGCGATGGTTTTTTTGCCAGCTGAACCTTCTCTTGATCTTGCTAATCTTTTGCTCTAGATGCAAAAAAAGCGTATACATGCTTTTTCCAAATCGTCAATATTTGAAAAGCCCCTACCATGATTAAAAGATGCCATAGTCGAAAAATGTGATATTCTGATGGAGCAAGATACAGATGATATTGTGGATGTGGTAAAAGTTTGATTCCTATACCTAATTTGTGTTGGGTGATTCAAGACTTATGAGATCATGCATTGTCCTGCTGATGAAAAGTTCTCCCTCATTTGACTAAAGCAGGGTATTTCCTTTTTAAAGCAGTTTACATCATATCCAGCTGTTCACAGAAGAGGCAGATTGACTGACTGGTAGGATCTCGAAAGTGCTACATATTCCACTGAGCTCAGAAATTTTTTTTCAAACTGTTTGTTTTTCAACTAGCTGTGCTGTTTACCAGCATCCAAGCATTGTTTTACATTATCTTGGCTTTGTAGGTATACCCACTTCTCGTAACATGTCACTATTTGTTTGAAAAACAAAGATACTGTGGGTTCTCCAGAAGAATTTTTCAAACTTTCACTCAGCGACTTGCTTGCTGTGGAGTCAGTTCATAATGAGCTTCTGGAGACTTCCTGTCTTTTTTTTGCAACTTATGTAGTGGTCAAAGTATACTGCCATTGGAATATCAGAGTTTTTCTACAATTTGTTGGGTGCTGATGGTTGAATTCACTTCTGTGTTCCCTTTCAACTTGGTAATATGCTTAACTTGCTTGATATGAAATAAATAGTGTAGTCATGGAAAATTATATTTCTGTGAAACTGCCTGCCAAAGAAATAATTAACAAAAATTCCCTGTTTTATTAGATTTTCAGAGTAGAAGAAATTATTGATGTCAGTTGACACTTACAATTAATTGCTTATTTCTTTAAACTGGCTCTCTTTCTTTAAACTTACAAATATACTCTTGAAAACATTTATAATTTTATAAAAAAGTACTAATGAAAAGATAAATACATTTTTGGGATGCTAATTTTATGCTAATGCTTAATAAGCATATCTTGTCTTGAAATAGCAGTTACTCATGTCCCTTGCAAATTAAAATATAGATTTAATAATATTTTCAAATTCTAAAGTTAAATTAAGCATTTTTATTAGGCCCAGATATATAGTAGACTTGGTAATAGGGCTTGTATGGTCGATCCTATGTAGGGGGCCAAACGCCCTTCTGCTGGTGCAGTGCAGAAGTTTGGAGAGAGGGATGCCAGCTCAGGTGTTGTCCATTTGACCAAAATTCAAAATTACAAGGTATGTCCCTTAAAATAGCCTTCGTGTTGCTTCAAAACAGAATGTTAATAAAACTAAACTAAACTCAGTAATATGGCAGATATCGGACAATGGGACTACCGGATTAGTGGAAGTTCTGTATTGGTATTAATTATTGGTTATGTATTAGTAAGTAAAGTTTGGTATTAATTCATTAATACCAAAAACTGTGTTGCTCAAAATATACAAGTATAACTATTACATAATTAAATAATAAGTGTTACAAAATAATAATAAGTATTACAAAATTAAATAGAAAATTATACTATGTATAGTAAATATTTTAAAATATGTTTCAAATCTGAGCAGCACCCCACTGCTTACGTCGTGCCAAAGTCAGTGACATCTGTATATGCAATAACTTGCTTTCCCTATAACACTTCCCATTTTCCCTGCTGAAAATGCAGGTGGTGCAGTGCTGGATTATTAAGAGTCTGCTGTATGTACATGTTGTATATTATGCATTAGAATAAATTGTTGAGTTGACAGCTGGAATGTAAGTTCATACTCTATATGCGTAGATGAAAGTTTTATATAATCCGTCATATATTAATGATAGTTTATGTAGGGTGTCCCAAAAAAGTAGAACAAGCATTTATTTCCTTAAATATTGCACCTAGACATATACTTCCAAATACAAAGTTTCATCAGAGAAGGTAAGAATTTGCATGAAAAACACTTTGGCTTCTGTGGAAGTTGAAAATAAAAAGTTAAGAATATTAAATTTTTATATGTTCCCCATAGAGCAAGTGTCAATGAGTAAAATGTTCCTCTTTCACGATTCTATTTGCAAAACTTGAAGAGATATATTAATTTTTAAATTTAAAGGGACTGCTCACAAATTTATATGGAGATGCTTATTACAGAAATAAAAATATATTCAACATAGCAAAACTGAGAAATGCAAATATTTCTCCAGTAGTACATCATCCAATCATCTTGGATTGAAAAAAAATTGCCAATGACACATACTGTTACTCGGTTTTCATTGGCAGATAGTTGCAATTATCGACGGACAACTTGAGAAAGTGAAAATTTAAGGCATAGCAGGAAAATAGCGTAATATGAAACAAGAATATTAAGTTATTTGCTCTCGGTGTTCTGCGGATTATTAAGCTTTACCTAAAAGCAGTGGTGACTGGTGCCTTAGGGTTGCAGAGCTCACTGGAAAACTCGTATTTTTGTTTTTATTCTTATTTGCTTACTTCTCCACTATGAGAATTTCAATATAACGAAAAAAGATAAAAGCGAAACAGAAAATGAAAGAAAAAGTAATATGTGGGATGGGGCTGCACATCAAAATTCGCTCATTGCGTACAACTAAGTGAAATAATGTGCGAAGGCAAATAGCTCTCCTTTCTGTCTTTGAACTTAGCCAGAATTGGATTTTCGGATTCTCCTGTTTGGCACTAGGCCAACAAATGTTTCCCCACCCCCTTTTAATCTCACTCAAGGTTCACCTTCACACTCTTAATTTCTTTTTCATCGACTGATTTAGGTATCGGATTCACTCGTATGTTGCCTTAACGGAAACTTGGTTGATTCTACATATTCTTTTTCTATTATTAAAAGTCGCTCCCCGAAAAAAGATGCGACTGTAATTTTTGAAAAATTTTTTAATAATTTTTTATTTATTTACTTAATTACAATTACAAATTTAGACTATTTGAAGGTAAAGCTTTTCTTGAATTCAAAGCTATATTTCAATTCTATTCTAGTAACATTTTTATAACACTGCTTCTTTCTGAGCATATGAGTTGTTATTGCTAATATATCACCATGGGAATTTTTCGAAGGTTCACAAGATGAACTATTTTTATAAATACTTCAAGTTCCCATTGAGGCAACATGAAAGTGAAACCTAAAAACAGACAGTGAAAGAGAAATCGAAGAAAAACCAATCGAACGCAAAGACGAACGTTGGGTGAGATGGGGGAGGGGGAGAAAAAATATTTGTTGGCCTACCGCCAAGCAGGAGCATCTGAAAATCCAGTTCTCGCTAAGTTCATAGACAGAAAATAATGTATTAGCTGATTATTTTTTAGATTTAACAAGAGTTAACAAATACATTGTTAGCTTGTGATTCTGTCCTTTTAGTAACTTATTGAAATATGTATATTATCCCTTAAATTTACATTGAAAGACTAAATCAAACAGCAGTGAGAAGTATAGAAAAGTGGTGTAAGTCAATAAATTTGTCGTCTTATATCTGTACTTTTGCAGATAGAAGCTTGCAACTTTGTATACTAGATGAAGGTAAGAAAAACATTTTACTAATTTACATTTTTGCTCTACGGGGGCCATATAAAAATTTAATTTTTTAAACTTTCTATTATCAATACCCACAGAAGCCAGTGTTTTCATACAAATTCTCACCTTATTTGATGAAACTTTGTAATTGGAACTATAAGTCTAGGATCAATATTTAAGGAAATAAACGTTTGTTCCACTTTTTTGGGACACTGTATACGGATAACTGGATAATGCTGAAATGTTTCCGTGGTCTTTTAAATAATCTAATGAATATATATTCCTAATATATTCATTAGATTATTTATACTCATATTAATCTATTAAATATGTGTTATATATATATATATATTCATAAGATAATATATATTCATATTAATCTATTATATATGTGTTAAGCATAAAATCTAATGAATATCTGCTTAGGATAAATCTTAGTTTCTCAAAAGTAGGTTTTATATTCTAAATAGGTCTGCCCTTTTATAGTAGTTTTTTTTTTCTAAATTCTTGCTTTAATTGAGTGGAACTTTTTTTATAGATATTTGTGTTTCCTTATGGGTGATAGAATCTGTCCTTGCGAGGCCTGCGTATAGATTTACACTCTTGCCCTTTCATATTTCCCCATTTGGGTTGGCTGGATTTATGGCTAACTAGCAGTACGCGCACGGCGTTGTCCGTGGAATCAGGACTTCAACAAAATGAAGGGGGAAAAAAAAAAAAAAAAAAAAAAA
>BGPR01037992.1:0-14899 GCA_013235015.1 Araneus ventricosus | reverse complement strand
CCATTCACCTATAACATATGGGACCTTTTAACGGTCGGCTGGGTAATTTGCCTTTTTTACTGTTCAAATATTTAATAGAATTGGAGTTATGATACCTGTCCAATCTAGCCACCGCACAGTGGTTCTTAATCTAGAGGGACAAAAGTCAATTTTCTTACATTTCCACGTAGGTGAAATTTTTGTTTATTTGCAAAGGGAATAAACCATATTTTCTGGAACTAAGGTTTAAATTCCACGAATTCCCGAACAGTAGAAAAAAGGGTCTGACTGGCTGACTACCTGCGCTTTGCCTGTGAAGAGTTCTAAGCGTTCGTGTCATTCGTCTGAGTTGCTCGATGTATACGCTGTGTTTCTGTGTGCTGGTAGTGGTTCACACATACTTATCCAACCGACAGGGTGTTGTTTAGGCGCCGAGTTCGGGGGTATGGTGTGGTGTTATGTGCTGGTATTGGTTGCGTGTTATTATTTTTGTAGAAGTGTCAAGGTTAGTTTATATAAGATTTTTCTCTAATATGCGCTTTAATTTAATCATGAGCACCATTGGAATTCATAGTAGTTTTTTCCGTACGAGGAAAACGTCGATGTCAATTTTAACTTGAGTTTTAGTATATTGTATCGCAATTGTGTTTATGTGCGTAATTGTGTTTTCCTGAAAGGATTACCTGTAACCTATACTAAATAACTGAATTTGCTTGCGAATATTTGCGAAACTCGTAGAAGTTTTCCTCCATTAAAAATGACTACTCAAATGTTGCCCCGAAATTTTTTCGACGTTTGGTTTGTTATTAAGAATAGGTGCTTTGTTAAGTTACATATTACAAGAAATTTGTCCCCGTTTATTTCAAAAGACAATTTAAAAACTTTAAAAGTTATAATCAGAAGAGTTAGCCAAAAATTTGAACAAAAATGGTCGAAGTTGCACATCCACAGTGAAAACTTCCTAAAAACCAATTCTTCGTGGTTCGATGAATGCATCTCATTTTCTGATATTGCCACAGGAAGTATAGAAACCATTTCAAATCTTGTACAGGGTAGAAGAACCGACAGACCACAAAAAGACTGAAAGTTGGCGAATTCAATACATCCTGGAAACATCAAACCAGGAAGAGATGTCAGTGGCGGCTGAAGTACTGCTTCGCAGAGAAGGCAAAAAAGATTCAGCAGCAATTCTAAATAAATTGTGTAATTTTTTCCCAAGAAGAGATACTACAATAAAAAAAGCAATGAAGCGTTTTTAAAGCCTGAAACAAAGTGGTCTTTTGGAAGACCAAACGCTAGCTTTGATGGTCGAAGCAAATTTGTCTACACGTCAAATATAATGCGATAATGTAATATGGCAGCAAACAAACAAAATACACACGAGCATGTATCCAATTTATCATAAAATCAAAGCGACAAAACAGTTGTGCTATCCAAGTGACGTCAATACAACAGAAACCTTGGCAGAAATAAAATTGCAATCTCTAATGTATTACGCGATTGTGCAAAGTGCAAGAAGAGGTCTTAAAATCTCTATGAGACCTGAGATCTCAGGGCATAATTGTGAAGTGGAGTTGTTATGGGGCGGAACAAAATAGATATAAGCGTAGGTTTTCATGTGAAAGTTGCTCTGACGAAAGGTTATTTAGTATATCAATGGTGCCTATTCAGATATACTCAATTAATGATGAAAAATTATGCTAAAATATATGTCTTAAACCTTTGCCGTGTTTTTATTTTTCATAAAAAAAACCCGTAACAGTTTATTTAACCCACTGAGTTTGGGTGAAATATTTTTGTCCCTCTAGATTACGAAAATAACACACTGTGCACCGGTACGAATTCGGCGTTTCTCTCCTTTATCAAATCTAATACAAGGGGTGATGGCTTCACGTCAATACTTTATTAATATTTATTAATGTTCATCTTCTTGAATAGTTGGCTGGATCGTGGAACTTTCCGAGTCAGCCGCAGATTTAAGTTGTTAGCTTTGGAAAAAGATTATTGATTGTAGGATTTTTCCATCATCTTGTGAAAATAATTAATTTATAGCGCTTTATTAATAAAATAGTTCATGAAAAATTAATTGCTTTTAATAAGAGTGCATCACACATGTTTTACTACAAAAAATAAAGATCATTTCCTAAATAATCACATGCTTAAGCAAAGGAAACTATTTTATGGATATAACTTACCACATACTCAAACACGTTGGAACACACAAGAGGAAGGAAAAGAACGTGATTAGCAAACCACCTTATCTTATTGTTCCTCATGCGCAACAGAAGTTTGAAGGGCGTACTCAATGACTTGTATACGTGACCACAGGTAGGTAGCCTGCCGAAGGAATAAACTTGCATTGAATTATCCCTTGAGTCTGTATATTGAAACAGTAATGGTCTTGATGTGACCTGTCTCCCATAAGAAAACTGGAATTTCTTACACAAAAACAAGAATGATATTCACTGACATAGCGCTAAATGATTACTTGATAAAGCTTTTTCTAATTTTTGAATTTCAGAAGCTTTAAAAATATATATTATTTTGGTAAATTTAGAAAAAAAATGGAGAATGTGCTATTCTTTTTAACATAAGGAAACTGGGAAGTTTTTGGCAACGAAAATAGTCGAAATTTGAGTTGTTGATAAAAGAGCTTTTTTCCCAAGTGAATATTATATCTGATGTTAAATTTAGTACATATAGAAAGAATGAGCACTGCATAAACTGCATATCCTAAAGAATTTGTTTTTTTAATAGCAGATCGAAAATATGTTGTGATGCGATAATCTTCAACTTCATAACCACAAATCGGTGCTCTCAGAAAAAAAAAAACAATTCTGTATAAAATCACCCAAAAATTAGCATAATATGTGAGTTAAGGTTCAGTAATTACAGGAACTTATTTTTATTTTAATATATTTAAAATAAAATTTTAAAAATAATGAGTGTCACACAACTTGAAAATCTTAAAAATACTTGACATTTTGATTTATAAATGGTCTCTTAAAATATATATTACTACCGAGAAGTAAATAAAAATAATTTTAATAGATGCATGATGCTTATAAATATTATATCATAACATTATAAGCATCCTGTTATGCTATAATGCAACAAAATGTGTACCAAAATTTGAAAAAAAAATGTCTTGAAAAAAATTCTATATTTTTATCATAGAGGTTCCTGCTAATTACATTTTTAAAAGTTAATTTATGAGCTTTCACATTTTCAGACTAATACATATATGTCGTGTAATTGAAAAAGAGGCCATCTTCATTTTTTTTACAAATGCGTTCAAAGATTTTAAGTCTGTATCAGGGGTTCTCAACTTTTTTTCCTTCGCGTACCCCTTGATTAGTTTTTCATTTTCGCGTACCCCCTACTGTCATACCCTCCCCCCCAAATCTTCGGTCTTTTCAAAGAAGTTTTTTTCAATAATGTTAAGGACTTAGGTATGCTTAAGAGTCAAATAACTCGAATTAATGGCATTTGCAGGATTTATTTTTATATTTTATTCCAATTTTAAAATAGTATTAGTTAAACGGCAAAACAAATAAAAACAGTATTGTAATAATTTCGCATTAACTTATAAGGTTAGCTAAAAATTACACTTCGTAATAATCAGTTATTCAAGTGCAAGAAAATTTCAAAGCGATCCTTGAGCTTGTCTCATGGAGCTGAGTCCAGCTTATTTCGATATTTATTTTTAATATATGTATAAGACTAGAATTCTCTTTCCACAAGTTCTGTGTTCGTGAAAGGTATTAAATATTTTATTGCCTTAACACCGAGTTCTTGGTACTCTTCTTTCTTCGGAAAATATTGTCTGAATAGCAACTTAAGTCCTTTAAAATGTGCTATTATACTAGTTTTTACTTGTTTTGTTAATTTAAGTTCGTTCTCTGATAAAAATCTGTTAAGTGTCTCAAAAACTTCATACTGTTTTTTTTTATACAGGATTCCCAAAAATTCAACTTCTTAATCATAGACTCGATTTTGTCAGTTACCTTACAAATAGTTATGGAATGATTCTGCAATCCTAAATTAAGTTTATTTATTTCTGAAAAAATTTCAGATAAGTACGCAAGCTGCTGCAACCGTTCACTTTCATAAAATTTATAGCTCAACGTAAAAGGATGGTCGTTAAAAACATACGAACTTCATTTCTCAGTTTAAACAATCTTGTGAGTACATTTCCTCTCGAAAGCCATTTCACTTCTGTGTGCAAGAGTAACGTAGTATGTAGGCTGCCCATGTCTCCACACAAAGATTTGAACAATCGGGTGTTAGTTGAATTAGCCGCTAAATGGCGCATTAGTAACGATGGTTTCCTGCTGCCATTTGACAATATCTCTCCACAAACAACGCAGAGTGGTTTTGGACAATCTTCATCATCCGTGACGGAAAATCCATATTTTAAGTATTCGTTAGAATATTTTCTCTTCTTCGGAGGCGCACTGATGTTTTGCGTTTTTTTTAAATAAAATCAATTTTATTTATTACCTAAATAGGCCAATCAGTCGGCCCTTGCACTTCATGATTATCATCTTGCTGATCCACAGTTATCTCCATAGCTGCCAAATCGGTGGTTCGAATTTCAGTTCTAGATGCCGATCTCTTAAGAGTTCCAGTTTTCAACCACTTGTCCATTTTGAGAAATCAAAAAATATCGAATTGAAGTCACTCTAAAGATAAGCACTTCAAATTGAGCACGCATAGTCTACAAACACCAGTTTTGTGTCACAAAACAAGCCAAACCAATGCAATTGAGCACCCATAAAACACAAAGCTTTATTTATATGAGCAGTCTTTATTCGTTATGTATCTCAATCGAGCAATCAATGATACTTGCGTTTAATCATGCTTTTAACAAAAACGTCAAAACAAGAATCTCTGAGAGGATTCCGGATTGTTCTCGATGAGCCAAAACAAGAACAAAAATAAAAAGCATACCATACATGGCGCCTAGTGAAGCTACAGCTTTTGCGAACACACTGATGATTCATGCATAATCAGGTCTAGTGAAGACAAAATATCAATCATTTACCAGGTTATCTTTTGCTTTCTTTTTTCTTATTTTGAGCGTAGGTTTTAGACTAGCACAACATTCACTTTTACTTTTCCCACGAACTTAGGAAAACAAAATACTGTAACTATTTTAATACTTTATATTTTCTTGTGTCCGCCATTACCGACTTTGATTTCGCGTACCCCAACTGGTCCTTCGCGTACCCCTAGGGGTACGCGTACCACAGGTTGAGAACCCCTGGTCTATATGATCTTTTCTACCACTTGACAACACTAAAATGTTTAAAACCTGGCCCTATCCATGTTCAAAATGTGCCCGAAAATCAAGGTGTGCTGCAGAACTGGTCATATTCTCTAATGGAAACGGATCCTAAACCAGCCATATGCAAATCCACCAGACAACGCAGTGGTAGTTTCCTTGCTAAATCAGCCTTACAGCTGTTAATGTGAACACTGCAATAAGTTCGCGTTTGGATTTTCTGAATTATTGCAATTTCGGACAAGGCGGAGAAAAATGTTGAAGTTATCCTAATCAGATACGGTATTGTAAAAAAGATACGCTTAGGTGGAATCTAGTGTTGACAAAGCAGCAACAATAGGTTCTATTCATAATAGTTCATTTATCTACACTATTAAAATTCTACTGTATATATGTGACGCTATCTTCTCACGAACCGCTGAACGGAGAAGCGCGCCGAAAGTACCAAAAGATGGAGAATAATCCATGAATCCATTTTGACCATTTAAATTCCTAAATTAAAATTAGTGAAAAATATATTAATTAAAAACTAATTTACAACAATACTATTTATTTTTACAGCGCAATTCAAAACGTTTTCATTGTTTAAACAAATATTTAATTGCGTGTTTCTCTTTCATTGTTGAAAGCTGCGACAATGCAATATGGATCCCGCAACAATGCAATATGGATGATGTTGCGTGCAAGTTTTGGTAATTGATACAAAGAAACAGGGAAAATTAAATCGTTCAAATAGGGTTTTTACTAAAAATTTCATTTTCCGTGAGGTTTAACTTTGAGATTTCATGTATGCAGTGCATCTTGCTTCATGATTATATGAACTGGAGGCGGGCATATGAAAATATATTGTTGCAAAATGTCTTCCTGTGGGTGTATGGTGTAAACAGTCCAACACGCAGGATAATGGAGAATGAAGATTTATTTACAAATATGCAGGAAAACACGTAGTACAGATACAGGAAACAATAGTTCTTGCACAGATTACCAATGTAAACAAACAACAATTCGCAGGTAATAACAGTTCAGCACTTTGCTATCTAACAACACAAACAGTCAGCAAATAACTAATAACTAGTAGACCATAACTGCACCTTCAATAGCGCTCAGCTCACCAGCTCGCACTGCGGGTAGAACTCCAAAGGCATTCGCGCTCCAAGGCGATCCCAGTCGATAAAGACGCTCCTCTGATCTAAGTGCCGTCCTTAAATATTATTTCCGACAGGCCGTGACGTCACATGGTGTTTTCTCGTGTATTCCCTTTCCTAGTAGAAATATCGAGAAAAGGGTTGCATTTTCGGGAATCATCTATTTGTCGCTAAGGTCGCCAAATTTGTCGCCAAATCGCCAAAATGGTCGCCAAGTTTGTCGCCAAGGTCAGGGGGCCATAACTGTCGCTGAGGTCACTCCATGCTTAACCCTGTAAAACTCTCTTCCCAACCATAAGACTCGCATTGCTGGGAAGCGACTTTCCAGGTTTGTAACAATATAGATCCCGAGCAACGCCGGGAAACCTCTTTCTCTCCGTACTAAAGTCAGGCAAAAAATAATTCTGGAATCGAAATTTTACAAAATAACTATTTTTTGTATTTTTTTTGCGATTTGTAAGGAATGGAATGTGGAAGGAATTTGATTCACACGCCTAAACACCACAAAAAACCTTGTATGGGAGATCCTCTATATCTCGGTAACTACATATGTTAAAAACATAACTAATGTCTTATTTTAGAGATTAAGGGTAACAACAGAAGTTACAAAAAAAATTGAAAGTTGGAATTGTAGTTCAGCGACTACTGAGCCGCAAAGTTGGGCAAAAATACGCATGAATTGGTGACGCGATCCTCTATAACTCGGTAACTACACATGTTAAAAACAATTAATTTACAATTAATGGTCAATCGCTTTGTATACTATCTTCTGTTTACATTCATCCGGGAGTAGATGCATCTCATTTGAAAATGTTCTTATTCAGTGTACTTATGAAATATTCAGAAGCAAGTTTGCTGATCGATGAAGAGTTTGTTATAGATGAAGATGTTCCAATTATTGTTATGAGTGACTTTAATGTAGATGTCAAAAGGAATGAGAAAGCTTTCGGTTTCATAAAGAAGCATTTTGTTTTGAACATGGTGCTAACAAATTATCCTAGTACTCTGGGGAATTCATATATTGATTCAACTTTTACACGAAACATTAGTCCGGAATTATTAAATTATGTATGTTACTATTCATATCATCGAGCAATCCTACACAGAATTGTAACATATCCACGCACGATTGAAGAATTCAAAACAAAAAAAATTGACAATGTGATATATTTTATTAACAAATAAAATAATTTTCATTGTAACCTTACTTTCATTTTATTTCGCCAATTTTTCATACATTAGTATTTCAGAGACACAAAGGAGAACTGAGAGTAACTTCGAGAAACAAAAGAGAATTGAGAGTAACTTCGAGAAACAAAAGACTATCGCGAGTAACTTCGAGAAACAAAAGACTATCGCGAGTAACTTCGAGAAACAAAAGAGTCACGCGAGTAAAGGAGTCCTACTCCTTTAACATCAGCGGCTGTTTGAAAAAGACAGCCTCCCATAATTTTTTTTATGATTGAATCTATTTTTTATGGGATGCCTCTTTACTTCAATAACATTTTGATAAAATTTTTATGTATCCGATTTTTAGCACAATTTGGCGTATTTATTTAGATTTCAGATTGTTACAAAACTGCCCATATCCAAAACGAGCTGCAAAACTGGTCATCTCCAGAACAAAACCTTAAATAACTTCCCCACTTCTTCATGCCTCATTACCATAAATTGCATACTGAATCCCACTGTCAAACACATCGAATGCGATGCAGTATTTTTTTTTAAATCTCATTTTGGCTAGATGTAACAGAAAATCTTATTTTCTGAAGAATTTTCTGTTTTGGAGATGGACAATTTTGCAGCTACACGACTCATATTAAGCCTTGTTCCAACGGCGTGAGGCTTGGCCGAACTTCGAATCGCTCGAGGTTCGCATTTGTGGACTTTGGTGGGTGGAATTCGAACAGACGCGCCGTTCCTACGACCCATAACTTGGCAAATATCTCCACAGCACCCTAGTGAGCGGATGAACTGGCGCCGTCTGGCTCTTTGATGTCTGAACTTTTTACCGCTACAACTCGGGAAACCACAGATGCTCTTACAAGCCCCGAGCGACATCGAACCTTCCCGTTCCGACGCCGGGAAGTAACGCGCACCGCGGACGAAATCTGTGAGTTATCTGATCATGGGCTCGGGTCTTTACACATTACATACATCCGTAGTCAGTGAAATGTCTCCTATTTTATTAGGCAAAAATTGGAAAAGGGATTTTTTGACGGTATGAAACGTCGCAGTTCCCTTTAAAATTATTCTTTAAGGTTGGACATTCACGACCTCTCCACGCTGCGCAAATTGGACTACTACCTACTAAAATCCATCGTCAATGTGAGAAACCGGTAGAATTGGAGTGGCGTGAAGCGAAAGGTTAGATATCCACCTCGCCCCATTCGTACTCCCGGACAATAAATTTAGGCATGTAGGGGAAAGTGGGGTAAAACCGGGTACCTAAGACTCGAAGGCGGTGGCGGCTTGTCCATTAAAGCTGCAGAGCTGCAGTCCCCCTGAAATTGTTTTAAAAAAGCTTGTATTTTCTTTTTTATTCTAATTGGCTTACTTTTCCACTTTGAGAATTCAATGATCAACGAAAATGACAAAAAAGTAATAAAAACGTAAAAGGAAGATTGAAAGAATTAAGAGAGAGAGACAGACCGGAGCTGCGTAGAGTTTTGCCCCTCCTAAGGATCAAAATTCGCACACTGAGCAACGTGGAGCTCTCAGTCGGGAGAAAAAGCAAATCTTTATCCGCCTGAAATTACATGCACTTGAGCTGCGTTTTTAATAGCTCTTGTTTGGCCCGAATTCCTCATTTGACTTTTTTTCTCTTTTTCTTAGTAGTTTAGTCATTAAGTAGTTTTTTAAATCAAAATCAGGAGGAGTTGTAGTTTTTTTGCTTCTTCATATTTTTTGGAGTGCTTATTACAAATCTGAGTTATTGCCAAAAAACATGAAAAAACATTTTCCCAGTTTTTTGCTTATAACTAAAAAACTATCAATTTTTATTATATCATCGTTATATACCAAAATAAAAATTACAAAATTTCCTACAGCTTAGGTCTATACAACTCTTGCAGCTCTGCTTGTTTCTGAGCCGACGAGCCGCCATTGCTTGAAGGCCTGTTGGAGGTAAACTATTCGACAAAGTGTTTGTCAAATTTTATTAAAACATTCATTGTTTATCGGAGTACAATATATCTTTCAGGAGTACAATATATCTTTTATTATTTTCTTCAACTTGGTGTCATTCTAACTCGGTTAACTGTTCACGAGTTTTCGACGGTTTTAGGAATTGTTTTGTTTTCTTTTGAATTGTTATCTTGTCCATTGTAAAGTTTTTGTTAGATCTCTCGTGTGCTTCTGTGATTTGTGCAGTTTTTGTAATGCTTATTGTCTCTCGATTTTTGTTTGTAACTGTTTGGTTTTAAATGCTATTGATTTTAATTTGGTTATCTTTATTTTTTGTATGTTTTTGGTGTTTTTAATGTTTAGTTTTTTGCTTTTTTGCTCTTTGAGTTTTGCGTTTTGTGTTTTTGCTCTTAATTTTTTTGTGTTTTTAATGTTAAGCTTTTTGTGTTTTTGCTCTTNNTTTTTTTGTGTTTTTAATGTTAAGCTTTTTGTGTTTTTGCTCTTTAGGTTTTTGCTTCTTTGGATTTTCGCGTTTTGTGCTTTTGCTCTTAATCTTTTTGTGTTTTTAATGTTAAGCGTTTTGTGTTTTTGCTCTTTGGGTTTTGTGTTTTTGCTTTCTTTATCTTTTTGTGCTTTGTGTTTTTGCTCTTTATCCTTTTTTTGAGTTGATTGTTGTAAACGATGATTTTTAAATTGTTCCGCTGACCACTTGGAGTTCTTTGTAAATTCTTTTTTAATGTAGTTCATTTTTTTATTCTTTGTTTCCCCTCCGGCCTGTTGAAGGCCTTACACCCTTTTGGGTAGGCTGGGCCGGGTCGGGTTTTAAATAAATAAATAAATATATTTTTCAGGAAAAGTCATAGTTTTACTACTTTTTTTGTCAATGATATTTTTATAAAAAAATCATACTACCCGGTTTTGCCCCACTAATGAGATAAAACCGGGTACACATGTTAACTTTATGGGAAATTAGTAAAACTCTATTTTCAGCCGAAAAATAGCAGATATTTTTATTTAAAATGACAATTTAAGAATATTAGCTACAAAATTCACATGTAAAGCAGTCGTCTTCTTCCTCCGCGCCACTGCAGCTTTCGTGGGCACAGCGAAGACAGTTTCTACATTGAATCAACCCTTCTCATTTACTTAAATTAGAAATACATCATTAAAATATAAACAATTAACATCTGATGTGTTTTTACCGCCTTCATCGGAGGAATCATCAATACTGACTGTCCCGGTCTTAGCCATTTGGAGAATCCGGTTTTACCCCGAGTGCAGAGGTTATAAAAACAAAACAGTATTGCGCAAGCAATTGAACTAAATCCTTATTGTTTGATAGGGTATAAATCCTTAGCAAATGTATAATAAGCTGGACTAAATATAGTTTTTATAACTATGATGATTATTAAGTGAGGGTAGTTTAAACGAACATTAGAGAATTGAGGTCTTAAAACAAATAAACATTCACAAATGCAGTGAATTCAGCAGCTGCAACGCGCCACTATGACTGTTCCTTTTTCTTGACTAGTAGAGTGTAATTCAGTATCTGTCTGCTACATAGGAAAAATAATTGCGCCAGAATCAAGGGTACCCTGTTTTACCACACTCTCCCCTATGTTGGAAGGGCGCTTGAGGCTCGTGGTCCAAAGAGGAAATCGGAGAAGGCGGGGATCAGAATGAGTGGTAGTGGATGGCTTTGCGTGGCGTGGAGCGGTCGTGAATGACCTGCCTAAATGGATGGGCTGAAAATTGAATGGCATGGAGGGCCATCAAGCCATTGGCGCGGAGTGGAGCGGTCTTGAATGACCTGCCTGAATGGATGGGCTAAAAAAAATAGAATGGCATGGAGGGTCACCACGTCATTTGCGCGGCGTGGAGCTGTCAGCGAATGACCGACTTTATTCGTGATTTCTCTTAACTTCTCAAAGTAATTGAAGAATAATGGCAGATTTTAATCCATTAATCCCTGCATTTTTGTTTTCTGAATAAACGTGCATGATGCCAGGATACAATTTGATATCAAATCGATTAGATTCATTGCACATTTCCATTTCACACGTCTTCTGTAATGTAGATTTATATCCTAACAACAAACTAGTATTTTATTAGAGTGCGTAATTGTAAGAATTGCATTGTAACGAAACTGTTTCCAATCTTATATTCTAAATATCGAGATAAGAAGGATTTGGTAATTATTGTGAGATGTTTTGTCCCGGAGGCACAGACCGCGCGTAATGCGAATGATTGTTATTGATTTGATTTTTCAAGCTAAAAAGTTAGTTCTTCAAATTTTCACGTACGTCTATTCTTTTGTAAATAGACAAATAAATATAAAAAATGACGGGAGGCTGTCTTTTTCAAGCAGCCGCTTATGTTAAAGGCGTAGAACTACTTTACTCGCGTGACTCTTTTGTTTCTTGGTTTCTCTTTGTTATTCGCGGTTCTCTTTTGTTTCTCGAAGTTAATCGTGATAGTCTTTGTTACTCGCGATACTCTTTCGTTTCTCGAAGTTACGCGTGATTCTTTTTCGTTTTTCTCGAAGTTACTCTCAAGTCTCTTTTGTTTCTCGAAGTTACTCTCAATTCTCCTTTGTTTCTCTGAAATACTAATGTATGGAAAATTGACGAAATAAAATGAAACTATGGTTACAATGAAAATTGTTTTATTTCTTAATAAAATATGTTACAATATCAATTCTTTTGTTTTTAATTCTTCAATCATGCGTGGATATGTTGCAATTCTGTGTAGGATCGGTCGATGATATGAAAAGTAACATACATAATTTAATAATTTTTTTGTAACTTCTGTTGTTACCGTTTATCTCTAAAATAAGACATTAGTTATGTTTTTAATGTATGTAGTTACCTAGATATAGAGGATCGAGTCACCAATTCATGCGTATTTTTTTCCAACTTTGTCGCTGAATTACAATTCCGATTTTGAATTTTTTTTTTGTAACTTCTGTTGTTACCTTTTATGTCTAAAATAAGATATTAGTTATTTTTTTAACATACAGTCACTAAAAAAAGTATTCGGACACTTGAGCGAAAAAAAATTGAAGTTGATTATTTCTGTTATTTTTGGGAATAACTATAACTTTTTGTAGTATCTTATGAAACGTACTACTAGTCATAATTGCAGAAAAAAGTAGCTGAATAAATTAAATATTTACACGACTTTTACAACTTTCATTACCAATAAGGTGAAAACAAATGTCAAAAAAGTATTCGGACAGTGAGAGAAATTGAAGTCTTTTGGCGATAAATCAAAAGAAATAAAATGCTTACATGCTTTAAGAAACGGCAACCCTTTGATTAATCAGTCCTAACAATGAAAATCGGAAAGAGTTTTGTAACGTGAAACATGGGTCGAAAGAAACCCGAAATTAGAACTGAAATGAAAAAACTCATTGTAGGTCACTATAAAAGTGGAAAATCTATTCGAAAAGTAAGTGATATTTTAAAAATAAGTAAATCAACAGTATTTAGTATAATTTCTAAATACAGGAAAACTGGCTCTGTAGAAAATGAAGCACGGACAGGACGGAAAGCAATTTTCACACCTCGTGAGCAGAGGTGGTTTGTTAAAAAAATCACTATCAATCCGAATATAAGTGATGTTAAATTAACACTTGAAGCTAGAAAACGTTTCGGGAAAACATCTCATCCTGAAACTGTAAGAAACATATTGAGGAATCATGACTTTCATACTCGAGTTGCTAGAAAGAAACTGTTTATTAGTAGAGTGAACCAGAAGGAGAGATTGAAATTTGCTAGATGTTATTTAAAAAAACCTAAAGAGTTTTCGGAGTCTGCAATTTTGTTGAGGAAAGTAAATTTAATGTTTTTGGTTCAAATGGAAAGCAAAAGGTACGGATAAGACCTAACACTGAGCTTAAACTAAGAAATCTTCGTGCTACGGTAAAACATGGCGGCGGCAGCCAAACTGTCTGGGGTTGCATGAGTAGCTTTGGAACAGGAAACCTAGAATTAATTGACAGCAAAGTCAATAAATATGGTTACTTAGACATTCTTAAAAGAAATATAAGATAAAGTGCTCAAAAAATGGGAATTTTGACCAATTTTAAACTCTACCAAGACAGCGATCCGAAGCATACGTCCCATATTTGTAGGCTATGGGCTCTCTATCATTGTCCTATGGTCATTAAAACGCCAGCCCAAAGTCCTGACCTTAATCCTATAGAACATTTATGGGATAATATACAACAAAGTTTGCATGAAAGTAATATTACGAGCAAAAATATCCTGAAAGAAAAACTAATTGAAGCATAGAGAAATATTGATCCTAATATATGCAAGCAATTAGTCAATTCAATGCCAAAGAGATTGGAAGAAGTAATAAAAAACAAGGGTCGGCCAACAAAATACTAAAATAGTGCTTTCAAGCAGTAAAAGTGTTTTTTGTTAATTAATTTATAAGTGTCCGAATACTTTTTTGGACTGAAAATCTGTTGTAAAAGAATTATAGCGTTAATTATACTTTAATTTTTAAGTTTAAGGAAACTATTTCAGTAGCATATGTATTTTCACACCTTGTAGGATTTAAAAACAAGATTCGTTTTGCAATATATTGTTTTAATATTTTTTATTTGATGTATAAACTGTTATTCATCTTGGTGTCCGAATACTTTTTTGGGTGACTGTATGTAGTTACCGAGATATAGAGGATCTCCCATACAAGGTTTTTTTTGTGGCGTTTTGGCGTGTGAATCAAATTCCTTCCTGAGATCCCAATGGGAGGAACGTAGTCCTACGTTAAAATTTGAAAAACCCCTCTTGGTTCTTATATTAACACAATTTTATCTCAATTGCGAACTTCGCTGACTTAGTGTTTCGCTATTAAAAGGCATATCCTAAATTTTATCTTTTTTTAAAACACATATTAATGATTCCCAATATGCTATTATAAATATTTTAGGTAATTAAAACTTGAAATTTTCCCCAACTTTTTATCTTATTAGTTTTTCAAATTATCATTTTCACTAACCATGCAAAATGACTACAGTAGAACCTCGGAATTCCGAACCCCAAAAATCCGAAATTTCGGAAAATCCGAGCATCTTTTTAAAATTTTCTGAATAATTTTTATTAAAAAATGAAGGAACATAATAATTAGGAATCATAAACAAAGCTAATGTTTATTCCTATTTTAAAAGAAACATTTGAATTGGTATTTAAGAACGAATACAGCACCTTAATTTGTAGAAACAAAATCGGTTATTTTCTTTTGACTTAAGGAACTAAACCTGCTTGGCGAGGTTTCACAGAGTACCCAAAGTCAATATTCTACTGCATTTGGTATACCAAGTTTATTTGGCCGAATTTCCCGGAATCCGAAC
>BGPR01037991.1:2263-14900 GCA_013235015.1 Araneus ventricosus | reverse complement strand
AAAGCGTCTGCATTAGCCTCTGTCAAGCGTTTAACCGTCATTGCTGTTCTGTTGTAACGGTTTTTTATTAGGAATTTCCTATGGATATTTTCTTATTTAACGAGTAGTATGTTTGTTGGTACTCAGCTAAAATATTATCATTGTTTCACAAGTATTTAAGCTGGTAAATACGTTTTTTGGTTATAATATAAAATCAATATCTGTTGGAAAATTGAACCGGAAAATAATTACAAGGCATTACGTTAAGGTTTGGATGTTAGCGTCTGTCACATGTTCAGACATTATTGCAATACTGTTACTATATTATACTGTATTATACTGTTGCAATGGTTTCTTTAGGAGAAATTTCTCTCTGTGGTTATTGTCTTGCTTTACGAATAGTGAGATTGGCGAATACGTTTTTTTGTTGTCAGCTATTCACATACATTTGTAGGAAACTGGAATTGAAAAAAAAAAATTAAAAATTTAAAGAGAAGTTGACGAAATTCCCGTGTTCACATCCATTGCTATACAAAGAAACTATATAAACTCAACGTATGTATGTATATATGTATGTACGTTTATTCCAGCATTCACTTCTGAATGGTTAGACCAATTTTGATGAAACTTGGTACACAGTTTTCTCATTAGCCGACTTGAAGTACTGAAGGGGTAAATAAACAGTAACCCAGTCCCTCAGAGTTGGGTGGCGCACAGTGTCCAAAATATAAATAGCAAATAGGTCGATTGACATGCTTAGCAATTTTGATGAAACTTCGTACACATGTTCCTCACTATATGACTTGAAGTACTGTAGTGGTAAATAAACCCTAGCCTGAGCCCTCGGGGTAGAATGGGCAAAGTTTCAAAAATGCATGTTGCTAATAGGCCTATTGATATGCTTGGCGATTTTGATGAAACTTGGTATACGTGTTCCTCATTCACCGACTTGAAGTACTGCAGAAGTATATAACTCCTGGCATAGTCCTTTGGGGCAGGGTGGGGAAATGTCTCCGAAATACATGTCAAAAATGTACTGACCGTAATGAAATTTATTTCGTAGGTTTCAATAATATCGAACTAAAAATATGGAGGGGTTAAATCATCAACCCTTTAGGATAATAACTACCGATAAGACATATAGAAATGTTCATTTAAAATGGCTGGAGAAATTATTTCAAGGCATGTTTCATTAGTTGATTTAGACACTTGAATTGCTGAAATGTTAGTTGAAAAATGACTCCCACATTGTTCAACAACAACAGCCAATACCATATTGAGAAATGGGCCATATCTCCCACTTCTCTGGCTTAGATGAAGGTGAGTCATAGGAAGACAATTATCGAATTGAACTAATTAGCATGAAATTTTTATGTCCTGAGTTCCTGGAATAATAAGATGCCCTCTAAAAAATTGGCTCACAAGCAAGAAATAAATGTAATACTCTATATTATGACTTACGATAAATGAGAGAATCTTTTTGTCTAATAATTTATGAATTATTTGATAAAAAATTGAGAAATATTTCTGCACAATGTAATATTAATAAGCATTATGTTATTTATAACGTATTGTTCGGTTTCTTTTCTTCCTTTTCCCTGAATAAGACCTGGATAGTAGGAGATAAATTAGGGCAATTTCTTGAAGGATCTCGTAATTTATAACCGAAGCTAATTCATGAAAAAAGGCATCAGAGTCCCTTGACATAGGGAGGAGAAATGGTACCTAGAACATCATATTTTTTTTTACTTTTTCGCCCCACTATCCTTCCATCTGTTCATAGACTTCTGCACTATAAAATGTAAATTATATGCACCCTTTCCCTGACACATATAGGCGCCCCGTGTATTTTCAACTCCTTCGCCTAACCATCTCTGAGCCATAGTCTAAGTCAATACCACACTCACAAAACTTCAATTCTACACTAGAGAATACCTTGAGGACTACTATTTTTACCATCAACCGTCTGATATTTATTTTATAATGAAATTTAAATGTTATCTAATTTATTAGTGCGTTTGTTTTTCTATGTATAGGGTGTACTGAAAAGTCATTCACAAACTTCAAGCGTAGGCAAGGCATACAGAATTAAGCCAATTCTGTAATAGAACATCGGAAATTCAAATTTGAGATAAAAAAGAAGTAAAACAAAAATCCCCGTCGGGAAGCAGGAAGGCTAAAGTAGATGCCTATTGCATGGAGGTATAAGGATAGAACATTTCGTCCTCTATTTTCATTAGGATTAGAGTTACAGAAATGAAAGTGTGTGGAAGAGAATGCAAATGATGAGCTTTCCAACAAGGTGTAACATGCATAGATTAAAATGCAGTAGATTTCCTATAAGGAATCTAGTTTAAACGGATACACCAGGTAAAATGCACAATATAGATTTAATTGAATATAAATTTACGCTAGCACAACACTCTAACTGCATGAATGATGACATTACAATCCATACGCAGCGTGATATACAGGGTGTACCACTACAGCGGTTACAAACGTTCAGGGCAGATAGAGTACACCTAGACAATGGGAAACCACATAGCAATGCATGGTCACCTTCACCCAGGAGGGAATGTTCAATTCACATAACTTCCATTTGTGGTCGGAGGAGAACCCTCATGCAACAAGAACCCGTGCAGCTCAGGAATGGTTTTCAGTAAATGTATGGGACGGCATCGTAGGAGACCACCTCGTCGGGCCGTACTTGTTGCCCGAATGTCTGACAGGTGCAAACTATCGGATCTTCCTTCAGCAAGTATTGCCGCAGCTGTTGGACGACGCGCACGTATCCGCTACTATGCGTTCTTCCACGTGGTTTCAGCATGATGGGGCCACCGCCCATTTCAGCATTGACGTGCGTCTCCACCTGAATGCAACGTATGGTCAACAGTGAATCGTTCGGGGTGGTCCAGTGCTTTGGCCCGCTCGATCGCCAGACCTCACTTGCCTTGATTATTTCTTAAGGAGTTACGTCAAGTCACTGGTGTACGAAACTCCCGTTAACAGTGCTGAGGACCTGGTTGGACGCATCGCGGCAGCTGCTGGGGAAGTCCGGGACACTCCCGGTATTTTCGCTAACGTTCGATCTTCAATGCGCCGGAGATGTGATGCCTGTATCACGGTCCGGGGACGTAATTTCGAACACCTACTTTGATGACGATCGTTGTCTCCTTAATGTTCTTTTCTCTTAGTTTTTTGCTGTACTAAGAATAATAAACATGTTTTCTCCTCTTTTTCGTGTCCTGTCTTTCTTGTGTTTTGTGTCGTCACCACAGCGCCAGGAAAGCGTTTCCGACCATGCATTGCTATGTCATTTCCCATCGTCTAGGTGTACTCTTTCTGTCCTGAAAGTTTGTAACAGCTGTATTGATACACCCTGCATACGTTAAGGACAAGTAAGACGTACTATCAGCAACAAACCCTTTGGAGTGCTTGAAGTAAATGTTATTGGTGCCTGAAGTAAGCACACTACGGACGTTATATTCTTAATAATGCAACTGGGTTGTTGTGCTGCTTGTAAATTTGTTATCCATTAAATTTGGGTTGTACATTCTATTTGGTGTATTCTTTTCTTTTACTTAATTCGTTGACAGAGCAGCTTGCAGCGGCCCGCCCTTGCGCTTCCTACCCCATGTTCTATTGCGAAAATGATTTATTTCTGTATACCTTACCCAGTCTTAAAGTTTGTAAACGACCTGTTGGAACAATAGGTCGTTTACAAACATCTTCATATATGTGTTGTTTGTCTTTTAATATTTTGTTTTCGTTGAGCTTTGTTTCATATATTTAATTGCTTTTTATAAGCTTTTAAGCAACTTAACTGTCGTGTCCTCAAATCTTAAGATCGCTTTCTTATCCACTTTCAATCGAGATACAGCTTTGAAATTTAGCATAGTGGTGGGTTTTCGGTGACAATACAATATTATGCAAAAGCATTTGCAATCCATACCTATTTTAAACCTAACAAAATGATATTAAAATTGTAGCCCTACATGTGGGCGATACGTTACTTAGGGTTGAAACAACACCACGAAGCTAAGAGAATACTCTATACTTCCGGCGCTGCACCGATGAATGACGTAATAGCTCGTGTTTCTACGCGTCTTGAGTTCACTTTCTATTAGAATTCGCCAACAACCAGATTTTTTTTTTACTTCGTGTGCACCAAACGCTTTGCACTCAGAAGCAAAAAGAGAAAGTTGTGTCAATCGATTCTCTTTTTTTCTATTACATTGTTGATAATAATTGTAAGGTATTACGTAATATATTGCGGATTTATATTTCAGAAAGTTGATGTCATTAAATCATTTTTAAAAATGTAATTGTACATATGTATATAATAATTTTAATATGTGTTTTATATTGGAGAATTCAATAATTGAATTCGGTTTACTATGCCTAACATGTCGTGTGTATTCGTGTCAACCGTCACTAAAAATTAGAAAATAAAATAAATAAATAAAAATTAAGGTAAGAGCTTTTATTCAAAATGCACTTTAAATGAGAAAATACTCTTACACATTATAATTTCGTCAAAATGAACTCAAAATAAAAAAATAATTTTTCTGATTACAATAAAATGCAGGGTTCAAATAAAAGCGTGGGTGCCTTTACCTTCTAGGAATATTCCATTTGTTTAAGAAAATAAACTCAAAATATAAGATGCTATGTAAGGAGCAAACGATTTTATTCGAACCATACATTTTATTGTAATCAGAAAAATTATTTTTAATTTTGAGTTCATTTGACGAAATTATGATGAGTAAACGTGTTTTCTCTTTTAAAGTGCATTTTGAATAAAAGTTTATACCTTAAAAAAATTTATTTATTCTTATTTAATATTCCTCGCATTTATAAGTTTCTGGTCTTCCGAAATAATAGAGAAATTTATACATGTATTTCTTTGGTTATAAATAAACAATTGGCGTCTGTGGAACTTATAAACTTACACTTTCGTAGGTATGTCAGAGCTTGATAGTACATGTTAAACAATTGTGGTTCACAATCTAAAAATCATAAATAAAGTCCTAAACATAGCAGGACAGTTTATCTATATCATCTATTTGTAAATGAGGATCCTTGCAATAAAAGACGCAAACAAATAAATAAAGATTATCAAGCAAGTGACTGGCATAATATATGGACATTTATGAAAATTTTTCAAGTTAAAACAAATAATCTAAATTAATATTTGTAATTAATTCTTTAATTATTCTTAATTAATATTAATTCTTTACAAATGCGCAACGTAAAATCCAACGTAATACTGAAAAAAATAAAGAGAAAGAAAAATGAAACACCATCAATTAATTGTGCTTCAATGTGATAACATAAAGAAACGATAATTAATTTATTTTTTTTTCTTAATTCGCCAATTTAAGGGAATCTCTTTAATAATCATATTTCTATTAGTAAGAATCTATTATTATTATGTTTTAAGTTTTGGAATCTAAAATTATTTTTTACTCTTCCTTTGCTTCACATAACGCATCAGTTTCTAAACATAACTACGATGTAATGTTGATGTTAACTCTATGATCAATGAAATCAGTTCAAGCGTGATATGTGACACCTCCAATTTGATAAAGACTCCAATGTGCATCTTGTAGAAGGAAAAAAGTTCGTGACGTCACATCACGGTTAAGCTGGGCATTCACGAGAAGGCTAGGCCATTCCATTTGTAATTATTTAATTCCATTAATGACTCCAATTAATTATTAAGTCATTAATTTCCATTAATGACTTAATTCCATTAATGACTCCAATACCATTAATGACTCCAATTCCATTAATGACTCCAATTCCATTAATTCCATGAATGTCTTAATTCCATTAATTCCATGAATGACTCCCATGTGCATCTTGCAGAAGGAAGAAAAGTCATGACGTCACATCACGGTTAAGCTGGGCATTCACTAGAAGGCTAAGCCATTCCATTTGTCCCAAGAACTGATTTGTATTCCACTCATTCCAGTCTAAAGATTAGGTAAGTCATTCACGGTGTTCCAAAGTTTGTTTTGAGACACATTGTTTGAGAGAAGGTTCAAAATTGCAGATTTACTCCCACCGACTTTCCTCTTCCCCCAAACGGGGAATTTCGGAGTTTACTAGCCTCGTCGCAGGATCCCAAACTAGGCAAAAGCTTTGTTTTCCCGTTACCCTCGCAACGGGGTCTCAAAACACCATCCGGCCATTCCAATCAGACTTCAAATTATTCGGAATTCCAAACATAACCAATCCATTTGCGCCAATTTTTACTGAGTTTCAACATTCATTTCATTGACAAAAAGTTTTCCCTTCCCGTGTTCCATAAATGTTGGAAATGAACAGCGGTGAATGCCCCGCTTTAGGGCAACATATAGTCAGATGACGCACATAACTTCATTTTTCATGTGACTCTGACGTCAGATCAATTGATTTCATTCAGATACAATAAGCGTTAATATCTAAGTTTAAGAGTAAAATTAAGTCTCCGTTCTCTTTATTTAAACAAATTAATGACTGGAAAAACCATTTGTTGAAATCTAGGAAACATATTCATTTAAAAAGAAAACAGTCTCTTTCAAAGGAAAAAAAAGCATTTCCAGTTCTTAAGCAAGTTTCTCTTTTGTAAGTGCAACGTTACTAACAAAACAGGAAACCAACAAATGATGCATATGAAGTGAAGGAGAAAGGAAATTGCTGGAAGTTCCAGTCCATTTTATTGCAAAGAGCTTGAGCCATCATTTCATTGAAGAGTTGGATTAGGAAATGAAGGCTTACTTTCTTGTGTTGAATCAACACAAGAAGGATTATTTGACTTTGTATTCGCCAGTTGAATTTTGATCTAACTTGGACATTTTGTATGATATTTTTAACTTTTTGATTACAAAGTCCATTTTAATGCCCAATTATTTTGCTTTTTTAGATTTCAGGATAGAAAACTTAGCTTTTAAAGTTAATGAACCGAGCTTTTTTGCATTTAATTATATTTCTGAGATCTGAAAAACACTTTATCAATGATTTTAAGAAAATCTGCATATAAATACGAACAATCTACTTTCGAACTGTGCCTGAAAAACGGGAAAAGACGCTTCCGTCGCTTTAAAGTTAAAGAAATCTAACTATCGCGAATTATCTTGTGATTGACAATCAACTTGAAGAAAATATTTATAGAGTAATAGTCGCATAAATGAATAAAATAAAATTATTATATACTGTCATTAAGAGTTGTGCTCGACTCTCATCCAGAAGATAATTTGGATCCAATTAATTCCAATCCATACAAAACAGAACGCCGTCTCTTACCCCAGTACTTTGAACATTCGGGTCACTAAACGGTTTGATGGATAAGACGCGGGAATTTTATTTAAGACAAAAAAACAATACAAATAAACAGATATTTACACTATACGCAGCACAGAAATTTACAATATTGCACTATTTATTCGTATTAGTGTTCTTTTCTTTGTTGTTGGAAAGTTTTGGAACGGAGCTTTAGATGTTTTCTTTTCTTTTTTTGATGGGCGGAAGGATAAAGGAAACACAAAGATATTGTACAATATTGGACAATATTCGCAATATTGCATAATATTGTACAATATGATATAATATCGAACAATATTGTCCAATATAGTGAAACATCTTGTGCTACCTGGGTCATTTGGAGCTTGATGGTTGAGATCGCTGAGCAGTTGAAGGCTAGGTTTTTTCGGAAGATATCTCCTTCTTCACTGACGAATTTCATCATACATGTGGTTCACCATACATGTGTAATTTCACAATCCGTGCATGTGGTCTATTGCAGTAGCAAATGTATGATAATTAAATAGATTTTAATGAGGGAAAGCATGGATAGGGAAAAAGATGACAGCTTTCATACTAAAGGGAAAGTACTTACTACAGTTTTTGATATAAAAGATTGCATCAAGTTGTAAATTAAACGTTGACGATCCAACGGCGCATCACGTGATTTACGCGTCTGCTGCCTCCCGCGTTTTTCGAAGGCTAAGAGGGTTTACTTCTCACTATTATATTAAATTACTCCGATAGTGTTGCACTTAAATAACAATTCCTTCATTTTCTAAAGTATCTGAATCGATTTGCACCGATAGGCATTGATTTAACTCTTTAAACCCGAGGCCTCTTTTCAATTCTAGCTCCTTTAAAACCGGGACCTTTTGGGAGGAAACGACATAAATTGGACTCTCCCAACATGGGTGGTCATTTACCACACCACACCCTGCTAAACCTTCCCTTAAGGCGCACGGAAATGAGCTGCGATTTGCAAGGATAATTGGACCCTCCTACCGCGCTTATCTCAGAACCTCCCCTCCCCTCAGAAGACGCTAACCGCCTCAGACCGGCCTTCTTCGCTGTTAAAGGGAAATTTTTAGACCGCCCGGGACCGCCTCGCTCGGTGTTAGAGGGTTAATAAATTTTGCAGCTGGGAAATCAATATCATTTTATATGCAACACAAATATTAAGAGATCGAAAATAATTTCCATTAATTAAGACAAACATATTTAGAAAATTCTGTTGCAAACCCTCCAGTACTAGTTAATTTTAGAAACTATTTAATTTAAGCTTGGGTTTAGAATTCATTAATAGTTCAGTCGTGTGAAAGACTCTCGATTCTAAAGGTTCTAGAGTTAGTTAGATTAAACTAACATATAGATACGCAGAATTCTCAATTTTCATTCAAAATGCAATTTCGCGTTAAATCCTTTAAAACTTGAAAGGATTGAATCAAATATTTAAATTAAGTTATTTACAATTTAAATAGAAATATAAAAAAAAATTGTCGCGACTTCGGAACAACAGTATTTTGTATCTCCGATGAATTTAATACACTTTTCAGTTGCAATCGTTGGAATTTCACCAACTACATGCTATGATAGGTAATTAGTTTGAACTTGCTTTAGAATTGAGTAATATTTCAGTATAAGTATTTCTATGTCATGTGTGTTCTGAAATATTTTAAGAGAATTCATCTCTAAAGTGTCATTCGGATATTTTATACTTACAGGGTGGCCCAGAAGGTAATGTTTGAACCGAATCGGAATTTTAAAACATATAAGAGTGACGAAAAGAGTTTAATGATTATATATTGAAATTACATAGTAGACAATTATTGATAAAGGGGTTCGAAGTGACCGTCTTCTTTAACAAGGACAGCAGTGAGGCTGTTCTGGAATCCATCTATCACATATGAACAGACTTTTATGGCCCTTTTTTCCAGTCAGTTCTTGTTTTGAAACTCCTCCTGCCATGCCCGTTGCACTGCCTTAACATTTTCATGGCACTTCTAGCACAATAAACACTCGAATATCTGTTGAATATTTATTCATTTTTGCTCGTGACAATCACAACTGAACAACGCACTTTAACTCACCTCTCGCTAATGAAGCTCACACCTAGACAATTTACCGCTATAATGATCATGCGCACCAAGTTTCATCTCACTTGCTGGCATCTGGAGCCATCTATTAGGTTTTTCCATACATATGTATAAAAAGTATTATAATCACTCAAAAAATTCATCCTTGCGATTTTAAAGGATTTTGTGTATCTGAAAATTTTTGGAATCATGTCTCTCTGTTTAAGCTGTGAAAGAGGACACGATGACGAAAACTGTAAAAGCTAGATGAATGAAATGTGGCAAGCTTATTATTCGAAATGTTGGAAATTCGCTATTCAAACTACAGAGACATTTTGTGTCAAAAATTATAAAAATTTTTAATGCTTCCTAATAGAATTGACATAATTATGGATTATATTGTTACGAACATGGAAAGTCGCTTCCCAGCAATGTTAGTCTTATGATTGGGAAGAGAGTTCTACAGGGGTGTGTATGGGAAATGCCTAGGAATGGAGCCATCAACGCCCGACCTTAGCGACAAACTTGGCAACAAATTTGGCGACAAAACGTGGGATATCAAAACTACTAGAATTTTCTTGATATCTCTATTAGGCGCCGAGATTCGGATTTATCCAAATAATTCTATGTGATGTCACGGCCTGTCAGAGTTACTATAAATAGATCGTGCTCGGATCACAGTGTGTGTGTTGAATCGTCTTTGAACGTCTTCGAAGTTCTAGGAATCTCTTTGGAGTCTTGTTCGCTGTGTGTGTTGATCGACTTTAACCCTCTGAGCGTTTCACACGTATTTCTACGTCGACCTTGGACTATCCCATTAGCGGATAACACGCATTTCAACGTGTGGTCAGAGACACACCGAAAGCGGTCAGCCCGGAAATATACGTCTCTTGTGAACTGTCTCTAAAGCGCGATAAACGCATTTTTACGAATTTCTTCCCCCTTCCGTGGTTTGACATTTTGATTGATTAGCTGGGTAGGGTAGCGGTCGACACAATGAGTGCTGATAAGAATGTACTTACTGCAAATTAGAGATACCACAGGATCCAAGACCCCACACCCCCTTTCGCTTGGGGCATTTTAACGCTGTCTGCATTGAGGTTTTCTTTCAGAAAGAAGGTCAGTTTTGGATTTTTTTTTCTAGTTGTGTGTGTCGGAATTTGGATTCTGTATAAGTCCGGTTTAATATTTGTCAGCCTGGATTGAAATTGTATTATGTTTCAAGTGTTTTCCCTGTAATACACTTATGTTATATAAGATTTTATTTCAATGCATCATTTAATCGAATTGTTAAGTAAAATAGATTTTGTTGCCCAATCTCTTTCAATACCCCATTCAAGCATAGAAAAATTTGAGAAGCCGGGGGTGATAAGAAAAGAGGGGGGTTGTTTATTTCGTTATATAACATTGAATTGAAAAAAAGTAACTAAGGTTTAGGTGTGATTTTTTAAAACTATAGCAGTTTTTTTTCTAGATGAGTTTTCTATATTACACTACTTAGAATTTCTTTTAAATTCATCAAAATGAAATAAATTCCGAAAAAAAAACAATTATTTTTTCAAATAATTATTATTCAATTTATTTTTTGCTCACTTTGAGCAAACATTGAAACAAATGTTAAAGAAAAGGGATGAAAATTTTATTTTTTATGTTTTAAAATATTGTATTTTTGTTAGAGAAAATTTTGGTTTACATGGAAACGTAAAGCATTATATCAACTAAATTTAACATTTGAGTGATCTTAACAGACTTTTAGTTATCTTATTAAGAGTCTGATAACATATGCAGTTTAAGTTTATTTCAATAGTCAGTGAAAATGTTTATTTCTTTTTTAAAATGTAAGAACGCAAAACCATTTCTAAGAAAATATCAATACTTACTTCAATGATACTGTATTTATGCACTAGTTCCTTGAGCGTTATAGTTTTGCTGATATGCATTCTTCATTAAGTGATCAAATCTAAATGCCTGAATTGCATTGCTTTTGGTAGCTCTTATGCCAATTGCGAGCTGAATTTTAATAAATGCTATGAGACAAGAATCCACTAATATGTGTTACAAACCTATGATGCATCCCGACACGTTATTAACGAGTTTGAAGACAGTACTTCTAATAATAATAGTAGTGTCAGGCATTGAATTATTTCCAAACTCCACCGTCACATGCTAGACAGTGTGTTTTATCACAATATCTTGTGTGTGTGCTGTGATTTGTAAAGTATAATTTTTTTAAATAAAATTCTGATTTATATACAGGTTTTTATTTTCATTCTGAACTTTAATGGATAATAATGAGACTCTTATTTATTTTCCAAGCTGTATGATATATTTGAATTAGATCTATAATTTTATTTTTTAAGAAAAACAGTAAAGTGTCAGTTTTATGTTAGTTAAATTTCCTTTATATTTGGTATGAAAAGGCCCAAAAATGTTTTTGAATATCACACCGATAACGTCCAAGACATTTATAAATTGTGAAAAGGCACCTGATTAATTTCGAATAGGTGTTAAATTTTTCTCCTTATTCTTTGATTTTGCGAAGTTTGCAAAAAATTGTCTGTAGAAAAAAAAATTCAATAATATTTTACTTCGTAGCTAGCGCATTTTCGTAAAATTGATAGGAAAAAAAAGTTTGATCGTTTTTACATTCTAGTAAACGAAGTATACAAAGAGAAAGAATTATAATCGTTGATCGTAAATTTCAACACGAGATTTTGACGAATCTCCAGTTTTTAGACCTCCCCGAGTCCGAAAAACACAATTTTGGAATTATGTTTGTGAACACAATAACTCAACAACGGTTAGAGTTAGAAAGAAGGAATCTTTTATATGGACTTAATACAAAATTAGTATATTTCAATCAATTTTTGGATAAAGTCCGTCTAAGGAAAATTTTATGTTAGGGTTCATATCAACACGATAATTTCAGAACTTAAACAGCTAGATAGATAAAATTTGGTACACAGTTTTAAAAATTAGGAATGTAGGTCCGTATTAAATTTTGGACGAAATCCCTCGACCCGTTAACTGTCTGTTGGTTTCTGTAATCGCATGCTTGTGAACACGATAATTCCTAAACGCAACGACTTAGATAAATGAAATTTGGTATGTGGTCTTTTAACCCTAATTGTCCAATTTTCGTTTCAATCGGGTAAAAAAAAACTTTAATGCCCCTGAAACTCAATATGCCATTACATTTCGATAAAAAAAAATTATAAATAAAGAATTAAAGGGGCCGTTCAAATATTACGTAAGCATTTTTTTGGTATTTTTTGACCCCTTCCCCCCCTTGTCAG
>BGPR01037990.1:0-14900 GCA_013235015.1 Araneus ventricosus | reverse complement strand
CTGCATAATATTATGAGAATTAAACCAAAGGGAAATTAAGACTGAAGTGTTCCTTGATGAAAAATTATTTTCAATCAATGCATTATTTTCTCCGTCAGAAGTTTGAAGGATTGTTTGAATTTTCTATTACTGTTATTACGTCCAGGTATTAGAATTTCAAGTTAGTTTCTTTCATTGTTTTGTTAATATTCAACAATGAATCTCTAAATTGACATTTACAATTGATAAAATTTAGCAAAATTAATTTAAATATTAAATGAAATTAAAATAAAATAAAAACTATTTTTGCATTAAATAGAAAGGCGCACATACAGCTACTTCTAATGAAATACAAAGACAAATAATAGAAAAAATAAATTTGAATTAAAAGAAAAATAAATAAAAGAAACAGAAAAAATAAACAATAAAATTAATGATAACAATCCTTTTTTTTGCGCTCTCAATGCAGCATCATTAAGTGAATTGCATCAACAAAATTTTCCTAAACATAACACAACAAAAACCATAGTATTAAATAACAAAAATTCTCTAATAATTGAAACACTTAAGAAAAATTAGAAATTAAAAAATAATCAAGATGGAAGAAAAACGGAAAAGAACCAGAATGGCGAACTCTTCAGAGACCACACGCCATTTGTAGTTCTAAAAATGGACAAATTTTCTACAGAAAGGAATGACAAAAGTCAAAATTTAGTCCTTTCTGTGGCCTCTCTAAATTGACCATTCATAACAAAATATATTTTAATTAATACTTATACAATAAGCTATATCACCTTATTTAAATATACTCAGAGACAGATATATGCAAAATTTTTGCCAAGTGTTAACCAAAATTGGGAATTCGTGTTCGGAGCGCTGGAGTACTGGAATATATACTGAGGTACTGGAATTCTCACTCTAGCCGGGTTCAGAGAGTTAAATAGCGAAATACCGAAATTGGGGAGTCGCACACCCCCTTGTGCGTCTTTACGGTACTCTTCGTACACCGCGTCCTCGCGGTTTAAAATTGTGTTTGTTTCACTAGCTTTTCTGTGTTAAGTTCAGCTATTTTAAGCATCTTGTAAGACAACTGGTATAATGGAGAAAATGACCGTAGTACACACGATGTAGTGCCTAGGGTCTCAAACAAGCCAGTAGGATGGAATAGAGAAGAGCTGTGTTCGTTACAGGACACGGGCCCTTCCTTCCTACCTTCATCGCTTCAAATCATGAACACATGACAACTCATCTGTGGAGGGAAAAGGAGATCCAATCACTATGCCGCAAAACGTCAGGTTTACCTCTCCTGGTATTTCAAACTCCTGGTGTCCTTCAAATTACAGTGGTTGAAAAACATTCTTACGAATAACTTATCCAAGAACCGACTTCGACCCTAATGTGCTTCATATGCAGTAGAGAACAACTCATTGTAGAGGATAATCATTAGTACACCCACCCTAGACTATTTTTTTTACTTCCGGCTACTTATGACTCTTCTTTTATTTTGCTCTACGTATTTTTATTTTGTTTTGTTTGTTTTTGTTTTCTATGTTGTTCTGTCGAGGGTAATGTTTCTTTTTCATTATTATTTGTTTTCTGTTATTTGTTTTGTAACAAAAAAATAAATTTCTCGATCCATCCAAACAGGAAAGGAGCTAAATGGTTCTAAACACGGAGATGAAGGTGGTGTAATGTTTTGGGTTAATTTCTATCCATCCATTTTGGCCTATTTTTGACAAGAAAATTAACTTTCTGAAGGCTTTAAAACAATTTCCTGCTTATTCCGATTTCGATAGCCTTTGAATGGCGAGAGATAACAGAAAGGAACATTATTTTATTACGAGTTGCAAGTGGTGGAAGGCGCGAAAATTCAAAGTTCCGAAAGAAAAGGCGGCAAAAGCGGATTTTGAATTTGACTATCGGATTCGTCCGAGGAACCTAAATGAATGATTCTGTTGATTATAACTAGTGAATTTTAGTTTCCATAAGGCAGAAGGAATTTCCAGAGAAGAGCCCATTTGGTTTTTATACTGATATGTTGTTCTGCAGAAACAAACATTTTGTTTCCTCCATCTATGATTGTATTCACGTTTGCTAAACTGAAATCAATAACAATTCGAAATGTTCACTGGCTTTCTGACTCTTAACATGTGGTGAAATGATCTTGTTTCGTATAAGTTGTCGGTGATTCCTAAAAACTGTAGCAAATAAGTAACTGTAATACCTTGGCGGTAGCAGCGCTTCGGAGTGCCAGGTGGATTCTGGAGGGAAAGTGAAACATCGACTTTATTTATAATTTGTTTAATTTTGAATTCCAATATGCAGCATATTAAAAAAGTGAGTAACAGTGAAAATAGTATAGTTTATAAAGTACATTACAGCAAAATATAGCATGAGAATTATTTATTTTCAAATCTATCTCATACATTAGGTTGTACTAGAATGATATCCTAAAACACGAAAAGTAGAATCATTAAAAAAGATTGTTCCAGATAGTTTTATTGTTGAGTGTTCTCAGAGACATTTCAGTTATCACCAGAGCAGGCAGAAGTCTATGTGGGTTTAAAATTACTTGATAAATATACGGGTACAGCAAAGCGTTCATACTTTATTGATTATCCGCTTAATTTTGAATTCCAATATGCAAAATATCAAAAAAATGAGTAGCAATAAAAAAAATATAGTTCATTAAAAATATTATAGCAACAAAATAACATGAAAATTGTTATTTTCGAATCCTATCTCACTGAATGCGTTCAGTTGAATTCAGATGTCCTTTTAAAACATGGAATCATTAAAAAAGATTGCTCTAGATAATTTTTGATAATTTATTGTCCAACAGTGACATTTCAATCCATCACAAACTGATGGAAATTAATCTATATTGAGCTTTAAATTCCACGATAAATATACGAATTTTAACTTAAACTTTCATATTTTTTAAAATTTGACAATTTGAGAATTCAAATAGGCAGCATATCAAAAAAAAAAACCATTAAAAAAATAGTATAGTTTATAAAAAAAACATTACAACAAAAAATAGCTGCAAATTTTTATTTTCGAATACCATCTCACTGAATGCATTAGTTGTATTCCAGTTAACCCAACTCTAAAACATGAAAGTGGAATCGTTGTTAAACAAAGATTGCTCAAATACTCTGTTATTCATAATCACCGAAGACACTATATTATATAGAACCTTATATTTTTGTGTATATTTCCTAAAACAAATGGAATATTCCTCAGAAGGTAAAGGCGACCACGCTTTTATTCGAACCATCATTTTATTGCAGAAGAATTAATTTCGACTTTTGCGTTCATTTTTTCGCATTGCAATTGAAGAATATATTTTTAATAAATATTTAAATATGCACTCATTAGATAATGTAATTATAATGTGTAATGTTGCTTGTTTAAATTGAATTTGAATGAAAGTTATACAGCCATTAACACTTTAATACAGGCGCACTTTTCTTCTAGCCCCTTTCAAAACCGGCCTTTTGGGGAGCATACGGCTGGATTCTTCCATGGGGTGGTCCGCTTATCACCACTACCTACCATAAACTTCCCTTAAGGCACACGAAATGGTCTGTGGTTGGCAAACAAACGGTCCTCGAAACCGCGCTTATCTTCGAGGCGATTTCAAAATCAAAAGAAACCAACCGCCTCAGACCGGCCTTCCTAACTGCTAAGGGGAAGTTTTTAGACCGCCCTGGACCGCCTCGCTCGGTTTGAGAGGGTTAAAATTTTATTTTATTATATATTCGTTCAAGGAGAAACAAAACCTTAGAGATTGTTTCTCCACAACTCTCTCGTATATTTACCGAGTACACCACGTTTTGTGTTTAGTTTCAACGTATGGTAAAGAGAATCGAGTACGAATTTCCGGCAAGATGCGGATGGAATTTAATGAAAATCTACAGTTTTGGTGTTGAGACCGTGCTCAAAATTTCGTTCGTCTAATATTTTGTGTTCTCCTGAATTATCGACTTCAAGTACACAGGAATTGGCATAATTCCCTGTAGGGATGGCGGTTATTGAAAAAAAACCCGGTTTTAGGTTAAACCGGTTTTTTTCCACCTCCGGTTGAACATGGCGGTTAAAACCGCTGAAAACAACCGGCTTTTGAAAAAAAACAGTTTTCGGGGTTTTTTTAAAGCAACGTCTGTGGACAGAATTTTTTATTAATAATAATATACAATAAGTAAGTAATAATACAATAATGAATTAATGTAATAAGTAATGATTATAAATAAGTAGTTAATGCAATATGTAATAATAATAAATGAGTAACTATTGCAATAAGTAAGTATTACAGACAAAAAATATTAGCATTGTTTTCACAAGAAATTAATTCATTGGCCATTATTTATCATCTAATCTGCTCATAAAGACTCTTTCAGCAATGAGTTGATCCGTGAGTCGACACCTATCATCGGAAAAAACATCATTCAACGAAGATACTAATCTTTCGGACGCCACAGAATTTTGGACTAAAGATCAATATCTTTTGACTACACAAAAACAGACGCCGTTTGCAGACAAAATTTTTTATTAGTATTGTTTCTGCAGGAAATCAGTCCATTGGCCAATGTTTATCTGCTCATAAAGACTCTTTCAGTAATCCGCCAACGAACAGACGCTTCGAGGAAGCGGTTGTCGGTGATTGGCCCAAGATGATGATATTCACAGCTTTATAACTTGGTAAATTTTAGTTTAGTTGAAACTAAAATCGAGCCTATCTTTCGACCCGTTTTTTTTCCCGGTTTTTGGATTTTTTAAAAAATAAATTGTTTAAACCGGAGCAAAAAAATAACCGAAACAAAAACCGGTTTTTGGTTTAAACCGGTAGGAATTGGCCATACCTAATTCCCTGAGTCAGATTTCTTTCAAAAGTTGGCGCCGATCTATTATTTTTGTGTAAAGGCCACACAACAAATTTCATTTTTGAAGCTCGTTCTATTTGAAAGTTATCGTGTTCTCAAACAGACAGATATAATTTCTAAAATTGATTCCTTCGTTTAGTATAGTTTAGTTTACTTATATTGACGTCCCATTTTGAAGCAACACGAATGCTATTTTGGGACGCCTCTCATCATTTTGAACCGCGGTCAGATGACGAGGCCAACACCTGAGCTGACTACTCTTCTCCAAAATTCTTCCCCACACCAGCCGGAGAACGTTTCACCACTACGCGATTTAATGTGCAACAGGTTCCATACACGGCGGATGTTAAATCTGGTTTCCAACCTGGTCTTACAAGCCCAAATCTAACCATAGGCCACCGTGGCATGTATGGGTTTGTTCTTCTGATCTGTCCCAGCTTTTGTTCTGATCAGCCCAGCGTTTGTTCTTCTGATCAGCCCAGCGTTTGCTCTTCTGATATGTCGCAGCGTTTGTTCTTCTGATCAGCCCAGCGTTGGTTCTTCTGATCTGTCCCGACGTGACCCAGGCCCACTTCTCACGCAAGACAAACGCCGGTTAAAACGGCATAGGATATATCCAATGAATACTTCTGATCTTTGCTCAAATCTTTGGCCGCTACTACCGGCAGGTCACAATAAACTGGCTTAAAGTTTGCTACTTGCAAGTTTCCACAGTTCACCAGACATTTCCTCCTATCGGGTTCAGGAAATCTGGTGAACTTGTACTTGCGGGGACTGGCTGTTTCATCGTCCAGGTATTCAAATGCATGTCTTAGAAGGAGCTCGTTGAAATGTTAAGACATACTAACCACTGTAACGATTTTTTAAATTCTTCCTCAAGAAGCAAAATGACACAGGATTTGTACTCTGTATTTACTATGGTGCCATCACATCCTACTGCTGTAATGTTTTCAGAATTAACTTTCTTTTTCATCAAACAGTTTATGATATTTGTGCTGATACAAAGCGCCGAAACTGATGTAGAAGTTACTTGGTCAAAATATTGCGATTCTGGTTCTATTACAATTGATAAATGTTCCTCTACAATTTCTTTTCTGTAAAAATTATTACCTTCCTTTTTCTGGCAAAGTGGCTTGACTTTACGATCGTCGAACAGTTAATTATGATGTAATGGTAGACCATTTGGCCGTTTTTGGAAAAGAATTGTCCTTTTTTCTAATTTTTATTAATTTTAGTAAAAAATGGCGCTTTTGGCAGTTTTCCGAAATTTTGAGCGTGTTGAGGAGGCAGAAGATACTAATCAATGACAATGAAGTTACTATTGACGGGATAATGCAACTATTAAGCACCATTAGAATTCCATAATCCAAGATTCTATTTCTTTTTTTGGCCAGCCCTGAAGGGTATTTTCGGATTAATGGAAGTCTAAAACATGAGTAATCCACAAAATATCGTGGTATAATTTTTTGAACACAACTTTTTTCCTTACTTCCTTTACTAAATTCCTAAACGAAACATAAAATAATAATAATAATTTGGGTTTAGATAATAATATTAATCCCATTCGTGCATTTCTTATGAATCAGCAGATAATGAAAGCCTATTTTCTATTTAATATTTTGTTCAGAATTCTGTTCCATTTTGTGGCCTGTAAGCCTGTTGAAACCTATTTATCCTGTGAGATCGTCAGCAGAGAATCCCAGATTGTTCAACAGATGAAAAGAAGAAGAAGAAGAAGAAGAAGAGGAAGATTGATGATCAGAGAAGAGGCAAATAAATTAAAAGAGCAGATAGATTCTGCGATGAGCTGAAGGATAGAGCCAAGTCTTCTAAGAAACGTTCTACCCTCGACTACCCAATTCTTATCCTCGTTCAATAAGAATATCATTCACGTTATTCACAAATTACAACAGCATGCTATTCATTTTGGAGAAAGCTGAAAAAAGATAAAGGATTGTTGACAGAATATAAGAATAAAATGCTGGCAAGAGGAAATTGTGTCTGCATAAAAATATCGTATAAAAAAATGTGTATTTTTTGCATGAGTATTATTATATAAAATAAAAAATATATTTTTGAATAATATGAAACTGCGTATAAAAGAACAGATAGTTTATATCCTCTATAATTTAACACTACACTGCGCAATTTTTTTTATGTGAGAAAAATTATAATTCTGGTAAATGAGCGTAAAGAAATTAGATAAACTTTTTAAAAATTAATTTGGAAATAGAGTGTGAATTAAAATTCGATATTAAAAAAATAATTGTTTAATTGAATTTTTGAAATTTGAAGGAAACAATAATGTAAGATCGTTTTTCTCGGTAGCAAATTACAGTAGGAAAAGAATTTTATTAATAAGGTATCAAAAATCGTAAGTAATGCAAATGTGAGTGGTTGTGAGGCGAATTGTAATTACATCAGTTCTAAATACGATTTCCAGGTATAGACAACGTTCTGAAATGTAACTAATAAGACATCTTCAATTTATTTTTAGTATTTGAAGCATTTTATTAACATGTTTAAATAGGCATTTGTTTGACATAGCTTCATATAAAATATCTGGTAGCTAACATATATTTAAACGCAAAAGGTAAATGCATATTATTAATAAGTTTTATCTACTTAAAAGAACTAATTACGTTTTCTCAATCGAATATCACCCTAAAATGAATAAAAGTTCTAAAATTAAAGTTATGTCTTATAAATGGCATGCAGACAATCAACTGATTGATTTTCAGAAAAATTCTTATTGATCAATAATTTAAATTACGCTACATGTGTAATAAATTTTAAATAAAAAATCATCTGAAATTTTGATTTTATTTATTCTTCTTGAAATAATTTCTTCACTTACTTATTATAAACATTTATTTTGCCATCCTGTTTCTCGATCTTAATCAAGCGGGAACATATGAAAGAAAATAGATAACTTAGAAAAAATTTCAACACATGGATAAAAGATGCGTTATGTTAGTTCACAAAATATCTATATAATCCCTCAAAATATTCCAATAAATATGAACACTACAGAAAATATTTTAATATTGGGTATTCATAATTCCAAAATTCCAGAAGAAAAAATTTATAACAAAGGTATTTTGCGATCAAACCTGATCCAGAATTAATAATGTCTGATAATATGTTAAAAATATATTATTGACTGTTACAAATATATTATTGATCGAAAATTAATATTTTCCTTTTTCTGCAGGATATCAAAACAGTCCAAGTCAAATTAAATCATTTGCTTTATCTTCTTCATGGATTATACGTTTCACAGCAACTGGTGTGCTCAACAATTTCTCATTATTAACTCTAAAACAATTCTAAGAAATTATCATCAAAACAGTTAACATTATTAACAATTAAACACTCTATACATGGTCTTCTTATGAATTTTTTCTCAGGATTCCTTTTCAAAAAAGATAAAAAACAAAACCTCAAAGTTTACAAATTATTAGAAAATGAAATATTAATGAAAGAAAAATAAACTTCTAAACGTAAATCTTATTAAAAATGAATCATTCTCAGAAAAATAAGGTCGGTTTTTAAAATATAATGGAAAGAAAACTACGTCAGTTATTTAAGTTATTCTTCAAGGAGATTAATGATTAAATTCATGAGTTTTTGATAGTTATGTTTCTTTGAGTTAATAACAAACATATTAGAAAGGTAACACTCAAACTTTGAAGACTCATGAAAGCAATATTATTTTGATTCTGCATCCAAGTACTTAGAGTATGGGCAACTATATCAACATAAATAGGCTCATTGTTGCAGCGAATATAGTTAAATTAATTCGTTATAATCTTGCATAAATTTGTCGAAGATATTTCTTTCTCAGTCTGCTTTATACAAGATTATGGAGATTTTATCATGCTAGTCAGATTTTCTCTTTCCTGAATTTATATTTTAATACCTGTGTCATACCATAGACATTGGTAACCTCCCACCTTCTTCCCACAGAATTGGGGGCTCAGGCCCTGATGCGAATTTCTTCACGGGCCACCTAGAAAATATTTTGTTAAATTTAAAATTCGAATTATTCTCAGCCTGATTTGAATTTCTCCACGGGCCACCTTGCAAATTTCAACTTAATTCAAAGTTTTGAATTGCCCTGCATTGTTTTGAATTTTATTGAAGATGAGTTTTTAATTGAACTAAATTGAATTGAACGCCAGCCATCATTCGCCATGCCACTCATTTTGCTGGCCGCAGTCGAAAATATTTTGCCATCGACGCACACAATTTACATACAAATAGGTGCCCGCAACATGCAATATCATCCATGTCAGAAAAGCAACGAATCATCATGTAGTCGCCTCAGAAGTGTAATCAGTCGGGTAAATAGCCCTGTTCCAGGGCAGAAAAGTTGCCGATGTCAGCGAATTCAGCCCAGTAGTCTCCGAGCAGAACAGCTCTCCCACAGTTGTCTCAGCACGACTTTCACCTGCGTTGCCGAATGGAGCAGAAGTTCCGGTACAGTCACATCAGTGTACAGCCCATCCACGTGAAAAATCCTGATGTTTAGCCCAGTTCTGGATAAATTCCAGAAAGCCCAACAAGAAACTACGTGCCATTCCTCACCTTGCAGCCCTTCTCCAGTGTCAACAAAAAAGCCCACAGCGTAGTTTTGTGTCTTCGCATCGTGTCTCGAAGTGCTCAGTGCGTGTGCGTTTTAATAGAATTCACCGTTTAAAGCCATGAAATGTGCCTTTTAAAAAAAAGTGAAGTGTCATCTGTGTTCAAGTGTTTTTGAAAATTATAAAATAATCATCCAAGAAAAAATGTGCGCGTGTGTTTTGAAAATTGCACACAATTTACATATAAATCGCTGCCAGCAACAGGAAATATCAGCCATGCCATAAAAGCAACGAATCATCATGTAGTCGCTTCAATAGTGTAATCAGTCCGGTAAATAGCCCTGTTTCCAGTGCAGAAAAGATGCCGATGTCAGCGAATTCTGCCCAGCAGTCTCCGAGCAGAACAGTTCTCCCACAGTTCTCTCAGACCGACTTTCACCTGCGTTGCCGAATGGAGCAGACGTTCTCGTACAGTCACATCAGTGTACAGCCCATCCACGTGAAAAATCCTGATGTTTAGCACAGTTCCGGATAAATTCCAGGAAGCCCAACAAGAAGCTAAGCGCCATTCCTCACCCTTCAAGTACTGCTATTCAGTATTTTTCAAGGTCTTAGAACTATCCTGGCAAGTACTTTCATCCGATCCGACAAGACAGTGAAATAACATTTGAAATACTCTAATATTTTGAATGTTTTTTGAATAAAGTTATTTCATATTTTATAATTAATAAATAGTTCATAGTTCTATTTTTAGTCATTTTATAAATTGCTATAAAGTTTCTATAAAATGATATTTATCATATCTTGATAATTTTAAATATCAAATGCATATTTAAATAAAGTTTATCATTATCACTTCTTAGTATTTACTTTGAAGTTGAATATCTAAAGTGAAATATTTGCATATTTCTATATATTTTTAAAGTGTTTTGAAGTGTCAATTATTCTAAAGTGAAATATGAACATATATCTTTAAAAAGTGTTTGGAACTGTCGTTTATTTTTAAAGTGTTTTCTTAATGTAGTTGTTCGAATTTTCATATATGTGGTACGGTAATTTATCAGATTTTCTAAGTAAAAAGTATTTCATATTTAATTTAGAAACAGAAAATTATTTCATACATGTGCTGAAATAAAGAATTGCTTCGTCAGCCTTTTCGGTTTTAGTCGCTGAGCTGACTTAATTACCATAAACATTGCTTCAGCTGCGCAAAGTTATCTAGAGCGACAATGAGTCTAGACTCGAAGCTCTTAAATCCTTTTAAGAAAAGAGCAAATATATTCAAGAGGCGCAAATGACCCTTCTAGGAAATGCCAGAAACAGGCTCGGCTGGTTAAAGCACATATAGGCATAAAAGGCAATGAAACAGCCGTTAGCCTTGCGAAGGAGGCAACCACGGATGGAACACCAGTCAACCCTTCATTCCCAAAAAGTTACCTAAAGAACCAACTACTACAGCTCTCCCTCCCTCGTTGGCAAGTTGAGTGGTATAATGGTGAGACTAGCAGATCGGTTTGCAGCATTATACCGAAAATATCAAACAAACAACTCACTGGTCGAGAGAATGCATCCAATTCGCCACTGGCCATGGGCCCTTCCCCAGCTATTTAAAGAGATTCGGTCTCCATTCAACAGACTACTGTGGATGTGGGGAAATTGGAAATCCCCAACACTAAACAACGAGATTCCCATTAACTTCATCATATCACCACAAGGAAACAAGACCACAATTCATAATCCATTGGTGGAAGAGTGCCCTATCCAGCAAACTCTCATGACGAAATATAGATCGTCTCATCAAATTCCTAGCGATTAACACTAGAGGGCGTGCGGGAGTCATTTTATGACCCCAAGATAATTCCGATTCCTAGAAAACTAGCCACATATTTATTCCTTTCTTTTTTGTAGCCGAGTTAGTCAACCCCCTCTAGACAGATATACCAATAAAGCCTAAATCAGAAAAAGAAAGTAATACAAGCAATCCTGTTGTATTTGAAGTAAACGAAATTCATACAGCAAAAAACAAGGAATCCATTCTAGTTCACTTTTTCAAGGAACTAGAATGGATTCCTTGTTTTTGATGTATGAATTTCGTTTACTTCAAATACTATAGGATTGCTTGTATTACTTTCTTTTTTTAATTTAGGCATTAATGGTATATCTGTCAACCCCCTCTACACTTTCTAAGTATTTAGAAAGCATTTTCGTAATTTTGTTCGGAATTTTCGTCCCCTAACACACGTTTGATCAGTTACTGGTGTTATTGAATGACCCACGCATATTTCCGTTCGTTCCACAGACCAATTATTTCATTACGCCATTTTTTGTCAGATGTTCCGAATACATACCCAAATTTTATCTACAAAGCTATGATAAATCAAGCCTAACCACCGGTATATTTAATTCAACTTTAGTTTAAAAAGCGCCATTCTATAAATTGCCAAATGGCAGTCATAAATAAATAGTTATTTTTTGTTGTATCGAAATATTGATTTTGTCGTTTCTCCACATTTTCTTTTTCCTACGGAGCTTACTTTTTCCCCTCAATTTCAAGAAAGTTCTGAAAGAAAGCCGTTATTTTATAGCTTCCACAATACAAAGGGGGAAAAATAGAAGAAAAGAAAGAACTTAAATCGAAATAAAGAAAAACTTGGAAGTCGAAAAGTTGTCATTACGGAGGGGCGCAAGATATGCCTTCTGCTTAGAACTGAGATTAGACGAAGCTCTGTGAGACTTAAGAAATAGGGATTTATTGATATATGCTTTAAATCTTACTAACTCTCTTAAACTAAAGCGACTTAGAGCCTTTAAGAAAGAAAATAAAGATACGGGAAACTAATAATAAATAAGTCAGTCCAAAGTAGACGTACAATGAAATGAGTACAATAACAAACTTTTATTTATTTATTAAATATTTTTCCCTCAGAGTAATTTACGTCATTTCTTTATACTTCCTGTCAGGAGAACTGTACTATACATGTATTGTTGGAAAATATTATTGTACAGAGATGTTTTCTATCTTAATATTTCATAATTCTCTACAACATTTTTCTCTTTATTTATCTGAGATTTAGTTTTTATTCGTCATCACAAGCTTAATAACTGTCTCATTTTTCAGACAGGGAATTAAAAATTTAACGTTAGCTTTGGTTGATTTCTTCAATATATGACTATCTATGATTTATATCTATGGCAATAATAAATGACAGATAATATCGAAATCTAAAATGTCTGCTGCATGAGAGAACATTTCGGCAAGGTTGTCTATGATAATAATCAGTCAATATTTTTGAATACGTTTTTGTTACAATCATATTATCATAACAATTAATAAGTTTTGTTAAATTAAACTCCAGATTTAAAAATATATGAGAATGTTATTTCAAGTAAATGTGGATTTTTTTCTCCTTCATCAACTGGCAAATGATATTTTAGGCATACATAGAAATTGTGTTCAGATAATTTTACTCTGACTCCATTTGAATTTTCGAAATTCGGACTAACTTGTGTTTGTTTGTTCTTTCTGATTTCTGATGCAAACAACTTTGGTCTTTCTAAGAATGCATTTTCTTCGAGTTAAATGGAGTCAAGTTATATTATTAGAATAGAATATATAGTCATTCCAGTGATCCCTCCTACGTTGAGACATTCTGAAAATACGGATTTCATAAAACAGAATGAGCTGATGGTGTATTTCATAGAACAGAATGAGCTGATGGTGGATTTAATAGAACAGAATGAGCTAATGGTGGATTTTATAAATCAGAATGAGCTGATGGTGAATTTCATGAAACAGAATGAGCTGATGGTAGATTTTATAAAACAGAATGAGCTGATGGTGGATTTCATAAAACAGAATGAGCTGATGGTGCTATAGTACAGCTAAATGTATAAGTAAAAACTTACGGAATCCTTTTGCAAAAGAGATTCTATATATTTTTTCGCTGAATATATTTAAAGAGTCACTTTACACATAAACCTGAACTCTGTTATAAATTTCGTCACATTTTAAGTACCAGTTTGCAACAAATCCCCAATTCATAAATGTCAATTAATTTTTCGCGCATCTTCAAACTTTGAACCAATATATTACATCAACAGAAAGAAGAAAATTCCTGGATTGAAATTTAAATCTCCATAAACCGTCATTATATAATTGTGCATATAATACGAGGCATTATCTAAATGGAAACTAATAGCTTATTAGAACGACTCACGTACGACTTTAATGACGCTTAGGTTCTTTAAACCTTCTTGAAAATAAGTTTAATAAGGATCACGAAAAAAAAGACATCAAAATTTATAGCTTCTTCTGAGCAATCACAGAAACGATACGATTTCATCGCTGATGACGAAAAGGTATCTGTATTTTATAATCTCCTCATGACACGCTTAGCATAAAAACAACACAATGCTTTAATCCTGTTGAAAGTACATGAGGTGGGTTTTACGCCCATCGCATTCTGGGGAAACATAATTACACTTTAGAACATGCATTACTCTCCAAAGAAAGTAATTTAACGAGATTATTCTGAACTGCGGATCATGATCCAAAGATAAATGCTTTACATGCGCCATCACACATACAGGTGAGTTGATGACGGCGCGAATGCAAAATCTCGGGCAAAATATCATAAAATTTAATACAATAACACACGGAGAGAAAATAGATGAAAGGAAGCGATAAGGAAGGAGGCTGTAGAAGGATGAAGAGGAAGGAAAAAAAAGGGATGGAAAAACTTATTTTATGCAAAGAAGTGATGGTTAATGATTCTAAGTTTCCAGGAAGAACATTTCAACTGCTCAATTACAGATCGCGGAATGAAAACTCCCTTGAGAAAACGTTACGCTATCCGTGCTTTGGAGCCGATGCTGAAGAACTCAATGATTATTGGAAGACACGGGAAACTAATGTACCAACTGGCCAGTCGGATAGAAGGAGATAGACAGAAATTTGTCTTTGTCAGAAAGTTTGAAGAATATTTTTACCAATAAATGTATAAATTTACTTTTTTCTGTTACATTAAGTCGATGATTTGATAATGTTTTATATGTATGGAACTTCTTTCCATGCGAGCAAGAAATATCATAATCGCCTTTATAAAGAAATATTAGTAAAGGATCATAATTCTTACGGCTTTCTCCCTTTTCTTTTCCGTTCTGTGGTAAACTGATGTGTTATAACATATATTTTTCATCTTGTCTGTTATGGAAGGTGTAGTATGTCCGATTGGAAGCATTAGGAGTTTTATTCTTATGCCTCTTGTCACCCCATAGATGATTTTACAATTATATCGCCCGTACTGGAAACAGATTTATTGCTAGTGAGTCAAAAACAAGAATATATAACCCAATGAGCGGTCGAAAGCGTTAAAACAGTAGATTCTATCGTCAAAGAATCTGAAGAAGATGGACAGCAATATAATACGTAACTGAACGAAGCATACTC
>BGPR01037989.1:0-12464 GCA_013235015.1 Araneus ventricosus | reverse complement strand
TTTTTTTTTTTTTTTTTTTTTTTCCCCCTTCATTTTGTTGAAGTCCTGATTCCACGGACAACGCCGTGCGCGTACTGCTAGTTAGCCATAAATCCAGCCAACCCAAATGGGGAAATATGAAAGGGCAAGAGTGTAAATCTATACGCAGGCCTCGCAAGGACAGATTCTATCACCCATAAGGAAACACAAATATCTATAAAAAAAGTTCCACTCAATTAAAGCAAGAATTTAGAAAAAAAAAACTACTATAAAAGGGCAGACCTATTTAGAATATAAAACCTACTTTTGAGAAACTAAGATTTATCCTAAGCAGATATTCATTAGATTTTATGCTTAACACATATATAATAGATTAATATGAATATATATTATCTTATGAATATATATATATATATAACACATATTTAATAGATTAATATGAGTATAAATAATCTAATGAATATATTAGGAATATATATTCATTAGATTATTTAAAAGACCACGGAAACATTTCAGCATTATCCAGTTATCCGTATACAGTGTCCCAAAAAAGTGGAACAAACGTTTATTTCCTTAAATATTGATCCTAGACTTATAGTTCCAATTACAAAGTTTCATCAAATAAGGTGAGAATTTGTATGAAAACACTGGCTTCTGTGGGTATTGATAATAGAAAGTTTAAAAAATTAAATTTTTATATGGCCCCCGTAGAGCAAAAATGTAAATTAGTAAAATGTTTTTCTTACCTTCATCTAGTATACAAAGTTGCAAGCTTCTATCTGCAAAAGTACAGATATAAGACGACAAATTTATTGACTTACACCACTTTTCTATACTTCTCACTGCTGTTTGATTTAGTCTTTCAATGTAAATTTAAGGGATAATATACATATTTCAATAAGTTACTAAAAGGACAGAATCACAAGCTAACAATGTATTTGTTAACTCTTGTTAAATCTAAAAAATAATCAGCTAATACATTATTTTCTGTCTATGAACTTAGCGAGAACTGGATTTTCAGATGCTCCTGCTTGGCGGTAGGCCAACAAATATTTTTTCTCCCCCTCCCCCATCTCACCCAACGTTCGTCTTTGCGTTCGATTGGTTTTTCTTCGATTTCTCTTTCACTGTCTGTTTTTAGGTTTCACTTTCATGTTGCCTCAATGGGAACTTGAAGTATTTATAAAAATAGTTCATCTTGTGAACCTTCGAAAAATTCCCATGGTGATATATTAGCAATAACAACTCATATGCTCAGAAAGAAGCAGTGTTATAAAAATGTTACTAGAATAGAATTGAAATATAGCTTTGAATTCAAGAAAAGCTTTACCTTCAAATAGTCTAAATTTGTAATTGTAATTAAGTAAATAAATAAAAAATTATTAAAAAATTTTTCAAAAATTACAGTCGCATCTTTTTTCGGGGAGCGACTTTTAATAATAGAAAAAGAATATGTAGAATCAACCAAGTTTCCGTTAAGGCAACATACGAGTGAATCCGATACCTAAATCAGTCGATGAAAAAGAAATTAAGAGTGTGAAGGTGAACCTTGAGTGAGATTAAAAGGGGGTGGGGAAACATTTGTTGGCCTAGTGCCAAACAGGAGAATCCGAAAATCCAATTCTGGCTAAGTTCAAAGACAGAAAGGAGAGCTATTTGCCTTCGCACATTATTTCACTTAGTTGTACGCAATGAGCGAATTTTGATGTGCAGCCCCATCCCACATATTACTTTTTCTTTCATTTTCTGTTTCGCTTTTATCTTTTTTCGTTATATTGAAATTCTCATAGTGGAGAAGTAAGCAAATAAGAATAAAAACAAAAATACGAGTTTTCCAGTGAGCTCTGCAACCCTAAGGCACCAGTCACCACTGCTTTTAGGTAAAGCTTAATAATCCGCAGAACACCGAGAGCAAATAACTTAATATTCTTGTTTCATATTACGCTATTTTCCTGCTATGCCTTAAATTTTCACTTTCTCAAGTTGTCCGTCGATAATTGCAACTATCTGCCAATGAAAACCGAGTAACAGTATGTGTCATTGGCAATTTTTTTTCAATCCAAGATGATTGGATGATGTACTACTGGAGAAATATTTGCATTTCTCAGTTTTGCTATGTTGAATATATTTTTATTTCTGTAATAAGCATCTCCATATAAATTTGTGAGCAGTCCCTTTAAATTTAAAAATTAATATATCTCTTCAAGTTTTGCAAATAGAATCGTGAAAGAGGAACATTTTACTCATTGACACTTGCTCTATGGGGAACATATAAAAATTTAATATTCTTAACTTTTTATTTTCAACTTCCACAGAAGCCAAAGTGTTTTTCATGCAAATTCTTACCTTCTCTGATGAAACTTTGTATTTGGAAGTATATGTCTAGGTGCAATATTTAAGGAAATAAATGCTTGTTCTACTTTTTTGGGACACCCTACATAAACTATCATTAATATATGACGGATTATATAAAACTTTCATCTACGCATATAGAGTATGAACTTACATTCCAGCTGTCAACTCAACAATTTATTCTAATGCATAATATACAACATGTACATACAGCAGACTCTTAATAATCCAGCACTGCACCACCTGCATTTTCAGCAGGGAAAATGGGAAGTGTTATAGGGAAAGCAAGTTATTGCATATACAGATGTCACTGACTTTGGCACGACGTAAGCAGTGGGGTGCTGCTCAGATTTGAAACATATTTTAAAATATTTACTATACATAGTATAATTTTCTATTTAATTTTGTAATACTTATTATTATTTTGTAACACTTATTATTTAATTATGTAATAGTTATACTTGTATATTTTGAGCAACACAGTTTTTGGTATTAATGAATTAATACCAAACTTTACTTACTAATACATAACCAATAATTAATACCAATACAGAACTTCCACTAATCCGGTAGTCCCATTGTCCGATATCTGCCATATTACTGAGTTTAGTTTAGTTTTATTAACATTCTGTTTTGAAGCAACACGAAGGCTATTTTAAGGGACATACCTTGTAATTTTGAATTTTGGTCAAATGGACAACACCTGAGCTGGCATCCCTCTCTCCAAACTTCTGCACTGCACCAGCAGAAGGGCGTTTGGCCCCCTACATAGGATCGACCATACAAGCCCTATTACCAAGTCTACTATATATCTGGGCCTAATAAAAATGCTTAATTTAACTTTAGAATTTGAAAATATTATTAAATCTATATTTTAATTTGCAAGGGACATGAGTAACTGCTATTTCAAGACAAGATATGCTTATTAAGCATTAGCATAAAATTAGCATCCCAAAAATGTATTTATCTTTTCATTAGTACTTTTTTATAAAATTATAAATGTTTTCAAGAGTATATTTGTAAGTTTAAAGAAAGAGAGCCAGTTTAAAGAAATAAGCAATTAATTGTAAGTGTCAACTGACATCAATAATTTCTTCTACTCTGAAAATCTAATAAAACAGGGAATTTTTGTTAATTATTTCTTTGGCAGGCAGTTTCACAGAAATATAATTTTCCATGACTACACTATTTATTTCATATCAAGCAAGTTAAGCATATTACCAAGTTGAAAGGGAACACAGAAGTGAATTCAACCATCAGCACCCAACAAATTGTAGAAAAACTCTGATATTCCAATGGCAGTATACTTTGACCACTACATAAGTTGCAAAAAAAAGACAGGAAGTCTCCAGAAGCTCATTATGAACTGACTCCACAGCAAGCAAGTCGCTGAGTGAAAGTTTGAAAAATTCTTCTGGAGAACCCACAGTATCTTTGTTTTTCAAACAAATAGTGACATGTTACGAGAAGTGGGTATACCTACAAAGCCAAGATAATGTAAAACAATGCTTGGATGCTGGTAAACAGCACAGCTAGTTGAAAAACAAACAGTTTGAAAAAAAATTTCTGAGCTCAGTGGAATATGTAGCACTTTCGAGATCCTACCAGTCAGTCAATCTGCCTCTTCTGTGAACAGCTGGATATGATGTAAACTGCTTTAAAAAGGAAATACCCTGCTTTAGTCAAATGAGGGAGAACTTTTCATCAGCAGGACAATGCATGATCTCATAAGTCTTGAATCACCCAACACAAATTAGGTATAGGAATCAAACTTTTACCACATCCACAATATCATCTGTATCTTGCTCCATCAGAATATCACATTTTTCGACTATGGCATCTTTTAATCATGGTAGGGGCTTTTCAAATATTGACGATTTGGAAAAAGCATGTATACGCTTTTTTTGCATCTAGAGCAAAAGATTAGCAAGATCAAGAGAAGGTTCAGCTGGCAAAAAAACCATCGCTCATGATAATCAATCTTTTTACGCTATAACCAATCTTTTTTTCAAATTTATTTCAATTTTTATGGCAATATTAACAGTTAACTTATATTTAACTATTTCAATCAAAAACCTTTCAGTCGTCTATAAGAAGATGTACATACCATAATTATGCTTGGTTTGGAGAATTTTAATGCTGCAGAAGCCAAGCTTGACCAATGCTGCACCACACACATGGTTAAAGCTCTCCAGGCCAAATTATTTGTTAGTAAAAATAAATTAATAATATATTATTAATTATAATTAGAAATAATTATATTTAATAACATAATATTAATTAACTGAATAATAATTACATATCTGTGCATAGTGATATATTTTGTGCATTATTCATTTGTATCCTGACCATGTTACATGCAAGTGCAAGTACATCAACATCTTGTTTGAAGATAACAGCGGGTTGTAAATGCTGCATTTGGGGTATTGCGTAAATTTGTAACATGTCCAGGTAAATGTTTGCTGCCACAGAAGTCTCAGCAAAGAAAAATGGTCCTATGACTGTATCATGTAAAAGAGCACACCACACATTGATTTTTGGACTGTTTCTTTCCACTCCCTGCACTGCATGGGGATTTTCTGAGCCCTTAATTCTGCAGTTGTGCTTATATTCTCTCTGTTGCTCACATGAAATGTAGCTTCATCTGAAAAAATGATGAAGTTCAGAAAATCATGTTCATTTTCGATGTGAGATAACATCTCCGCAGCAAATGCAACAAGCTGTGGCAGTTTCTGTACAATCTGCATTTTGTACACATACAGCCTCAGTTTACATATATACTTGAAAAATAAAAATTGTCGCCAAAATCTAGAATTCAACAATTTTGCCTAATATCGCCAACGTATCACTAATAGATTTTTTTAAATTGACTGTTCAAATTAGGGACATTTGATTCGGACACCCTTGATATCATAAAAGATATTTTCGGTATATGGTACTGGGTAATTTATATAAAAAGACTTCCATTCTCCCACCTCGCCATTATTATCTGACATTTTTCTCTCATCCGACACTACCATCTCCAATTTATCTTGGATAACCGAGATTCTACTGTAACATAAAAAGCTTAAATCGGGGATGACATATTATATATACATCGACAAAAATACTTCACTTTCAAAATTTGAGGCATCTGGCTCATGTTAGATGTGATGATTAAGTTCTCAATTTGCAGAAATCTTTTTGAAAAGTACAATGTTTTTTGGTTTTTTTTAAATTTTTTTTTCAATCAGAAAAAAAGCCACTAAAAAGTGAATAACACTATACTAAAAGTAATTTCCATTTCCTACCAAGATAATTTGTGGCTTTATTCAAAATTGAGTAATAATTGCGATTAAAAGCAATTTATGAGATTTAATATTACATTAAATGAAGAAACTACTTTATTTTAAAAAAATAAGGATGATGCCATGTTATGTTCGGGGCCAGAGATATCTTTTATTTAAAAGATATCTCTGGCCCCGAAAAGAAACAACTTTAAATTTAGTTCATAAATAACATAAGTAAACTTTGCAGAAAATAACATTTTATATTATGTTTTTTAAAATATACCAAAAGGTGAAAAAGAAACAAATATATCATTTGTGCTCTTTGTAAAAAAAAATTAAACAATCTTATAACTACAATGTGCAAAACTATGAATAAAAGTTATAAAAATGAAGGAAATTATTAACTTCCACTTTACAGTTGAATTATAACGCCTAAATACTAAAAGTACTTAAGGCTTGTTATTTCTTCATATGTTTTAATTTACTTTCATTTAGTTACTAGCCGCCTTCGGCGACCAGCTTGTTAACTGGGAATATAATTTCAATGAAATCTTGCATCATTTTAAATTCATGGTTCTCTTAATAACGTAATTTTAAACTTCAGATTGTGGTAGATATTTAGGGACCTTGTGGTGACCTTGGACCTATTCTGTTCATTGTCTACATAAATGTTCCTAATGAAGTCAAATAACTGACCATGTCATGTAACCTCTAATTACATGTTGTCAACACTATATTCACTTTCTCATTTGTCTTGTAAAATATGCATTTGATTTCAACATTAAAATGATGCAGCACATTTTATGGCCAGCGGCACGTTAGCTGGAAAAGAAAGAAATAAATGAATAGCATGCTGAGAAAAGAATGAAAACATAGCAGCCATAACGATTGAGCTTACTGGATATATTTCTTAATGTAAGCGAAGCAATATCTCGGAGAGCTTGGTTTGCAGATTTCATAAAAATTATGATGAAATAAAATACGAAAGCAAAATGTATTAGGATATTATCCCAGATTACAACAATGAAAGAGAAATATGCATTTAAATATTTGTTTAAACAATGAAAACAGTTTGAGTTGTGTTGCAACAATGAAAAGTGTTGTAAATTATGCCAAAAAATATTTTTAAAAATTCATTAGGACTCGAGAAAACATTGTACAGCAACTTAATTGATATCATTGGACAGGTAATTTTTTGCACTTTCAGATAGTGTAAAAATGATTTTTGTGCTGTAATATGTTCGGAAGTTATTAAGGAAAAACTCCAAAATTTTACTTAATTTTTAATTAATTAAAATTTCAAAAAAGGGCTCTGAGGTGCACATTCCCACCCTCCAAAGTATTTTTGTGTCAAATTCCGTAGCTCTTAGTCCAGCGATCTGCCCTGTAGAGGACCAACACACAAACACACACATTCTCCTTTATTATTAGTAGAGATGACTGAAAGTATAGTTCTGAAAATTTCTAAAAACAAAATGCAAAATTTATAAATTCTAAATAGCTTTAAGATGTTAACAGTCTAAGATTGGAATCCAAGAGAATATAAATAACTACTGAGATTTTATGTACGATACAAAAATGTGTGTGTGTGAATGAAATCAAACCTAAATGGATGACAACATACATGAAAATTTTTATATAAAACTAAGTATACAAAAACATCTTCCAATGACTGCAAAATTTGCAGAATAATTCTATAAAACAAAGAGTGAATACATGAAAAATCTTTCCTAGTTAGATAAGACTTCGCAACAAAAAACCAATACTTGACCTTCCTGTATGAAGCAACAAAACAATGGTTTAATGGATTGCAATCCATTAAAATAAAATTTCTATACTGAAATCAAACTGTAAAAATCTATTGAGATATTCAAAAAATTTCCAAGATTCAATCACTAAAAAAATAAATTTGGTAATATAATGGGGAATAAATGTTTTAAAAAATGAATTAAGAGTAATATAGCATTCAATCAGTCCTCATAAAATATATAATCAATATGAAAATGAATATTAAATGTTCCTAAAAAATAAAATAAATGCACTTTCATTAGTCAATTTCTAAAATTTTTAATACAATAATTTGCTACTATTAATACAAAGATATCATCATCAAATGTTTCTTAACAGATAAATATATAAATTGCTACTTGTGTGCGTGTGTTTTTTTTTTTTTACCTAATAAATTCATATAGAATTAGATTCTCTATCATACGAGGTAGGGTCAAAAAGTTCCTGAAACAGGTCAATTACAAATTATTAAAAAATAGAACAATAATTTTAATTTATTGGCCTCCAAAGTACTTTCCTCCTGCATCCACATACTTCTTCCAGCATTCGTATAACTGTTCAAAACACTCCTGGAATCCATTTTTTGAGAGGTCCTTCAGTTGCTTCATCGCATTTTCGATCACCTCATCTGAATCCACAAAACAGTGTCCCTTCAATTTCATTTTCAGCCGTGGAAACAGGTAAAAATCTGCTGGTGCTAGGTCGGGAGAATAAAGAGGGTGTTCCAGAGTGGTAACACTGTGTCTGGCAAGGTACTTTTTCACAAGCAGAGCGCGATGTGGTGGAGCATTGTCGTGTAAAAGAAACCAATCGTTTGTTTCCCATTTTTCTGGTTGTTTTCGTCTGATTGCATCTCGTAGTCGTTTAAGGATCTCCAGGTAAAGTTCTTTATTGACAGTTTGGCCTTCAGAAATAAATTCATAGTGAATAACGCTGTCGTAATCGAAAAAACCTCCAACATCACTTTCCCTCGGCACGAAAACGCTTATGCCGCTCATACAAAGACGTTTTTTTCATGACATCATTTCCGTATGCATCTCGGGCATCTCAGAAGGTGATTTCTCGAGCAAAACGGAGAATTTGATGTTTGAACACTGCTCTAAAGATGACATTTCAAAATCCAACGAATGAAAAATTCTCTTTGTCAGAAATGATCTGCAGCTAACGCCGACAGTACTGGAAATGAATTCCAGATGGCTGTGTTTTTTCCTTATTAGTGCTGCCAACCTCCAAAAAAGATATTTCCCCTCCAACAAACACCTGCGTGAATGTAGGAGACCATTCCGGGAATTTATTGACTCTACCTCGTATAACAATGAGCCAGGAAAAACCTACATCACTTCTTCATCATATACGAGATATACCAATTTAAAACGCATGCAGTTTTCTAAAGCATTTTGAATGTCTTAATTCAATAAATATTTTGAAAATTATGTTAATTCAGTACATGCATTTTTCATTATGTTTTGTTTATATATCATAGCAATTGTTAATGCAAAAATAATACAAATAAACACATACAGATAAATTGTGCTTCTTAAGAATATATACCTTGCCATTAAAGGACATTTATTACAAGATCTGAAACCTATATTAGCCTTAAGTTAAATCACATTAAAAATTTGTATTTTCTCTTGTTGTTTTTCCCCTTTGTTGTAAGAAAGATAAATAAACATTCATCTGGACACATATTAATCATTTCAGACGTTATTATAACACCATCATATAATTATAATTGCCTATTCCAATAGCAGGATAGTGAGGGTAAGTGGTACCCAGGTCATAACATGATTTTTGCCCTCCCTCCCCCTAGCCATCATTAGTGGCTTAACTTGAGTGAACGGTACCTGGGGCATGGAATTTTTTTGTCCACTCCCATAGTATTTGACTTTAAAAGTGACAAAACGCATTAATATTTTGTCAATATGATCTTACTTGCCTTCACAAAAGATATTATACAGGGGATAATTATTTTAGTTCCCAATTAATGTTTTAGGTAGCGATCCCTAACCATACAATAAAGTCCATTTATTTCCAAAAAAATATCATCTAGCAAATATACATTTAGATCTCTCGTGTCACAAGTTCGTATACATCTGAAATTTCTTCTCCAGAAGTTCACCAAAAAAAAAAAAGAACACTTCATACTAAAAAACACAAACATTAATAATGCAAATTCTCAAATTTTCATGAAAGATATAAAGCGTAAAGATAATGAACAAATAAAAAAGCTTATTTATTCACTATTCATATATCCTTCAAATTCAATTATTTCTAAACAAAATTTCTAGTCATAATAAAATGAAGAGTCTTTAACAGAATTTTAGAAGTTCCACTCAACTTCTATTTCAAAAAATGGTTGAAATCTAGAAGTTGGTACACACTCTTAAAATGCTGCCAAAGCAAGACATTGACTGCTGCATATCATTGGAACCAAGTCGCCAAAGCTATATGCAGGTATTACCTGTATTAGCTTTAGCGACTTGGCGCCATTTTAAGAGTGTGTACCAATTTCTAGATTTCAACCCAAAAAATTTCTAAATATTCCCATACTATGAAAGATTATTTTCAACAGAATAATATGACATTTCAGTGCAGTAATTTCATTAAGATTTTAAAAATTTAAACTGGAAAAAAAATATATTTATTATTTTAAAAAAGAAAGAATTAAAAAAAAATGTTTTTTAAAGATACAATGGTAGGAAAACCAAACTGAAAATGGGATTAACTCCCAGCAATAACATAAAAGTAGATTTTAGTACGTAAATGAAAGTAGCAAGATCTAAACAGTTTATTTCCTTTCTGAACTGCTAGAGAAACAAGAAATGTAATTAAAAGTTTATGTACTAACATTTTTATATTTATTTATTCAAATTGAACACCAAGCTCAGCCCATAATAAAGGAAAAATTGACATTCAATAATAGAAAAAAAAATATGAATAACTTCCTTAATATAATATCTTGAACACAGGAAAAGAAAGGAAAATAGGTAAAAGTCTACGCAGAAATTTTTAAAGATAATTATTGATTTCCCACCAAGTTTTAAAATCAAATTGAAACAAATATCCGACAAATGCTGAAAATACATTTATTAAAGTGTATTTTTCTTTTTTTTTATATATATATTTTTCAAATAAGATATTTCGGCATCTTGAACAACGAATTAAGTTTCATGATAATTATAAAACATTTATTTTAAGATTATCATGGATTCTTTGGCTTATTATAAAAACATACAACAAATGTTTTATAAAAAGCCAAAGGAAAACAATGTGCAGTAAATATCATAAAATCAGGTTTTGGTACAATGTATCAGTTACAAGAATTCCCAATTCAAAATATTATTGTGAAATTTCTAACTTTATATTCACTATTTTCATTACTTTCAATTTTATAGGAGAACATTTTAAAAACTCCATTATTTCAAACAAATTTCCTATTAAATTTAAAGAAATCATAAAAAGCAAAACTAAATTAGGAAAACAATCTAAACACACACTTGGTGAAATCATATTCACTACTGTTTTTTCAGTACAGATGCATTGGAATTAAATGCAATTAAGCATTACATAGTTACAAGATTAAAATTCCTGTGAAGCATGAGGCACTGAGCATGAGACAAGCTGTTTTAATTCATTTGATTTGATATAAAAGAAACAAGAAAAAAGAATAGATGAAAGAAATTTGAGCAACTTTTGCAATATTTAAAATATTTCAACGTAGTTATTTAAGTTCAGATACACTATAGGATCATAAACAGGGTATAATTCATTGGCTGGCACATTATCATTAAACAATATCAAAATTAAAATCAAACAAAGTCTAGCAAGAAAACTATTGATAGATTTACTTCGGAAGCATATCGCAATCTCTGATTATAACATATGGGTATAATCGCGCTTTCAAGACAGATGTGATGATAGTAGATAAAGCAGCTCATTTGATAAACAAAGAAAGTTTTGAGATATTTTTAGTTTGCATGCATCGACATATTCGAAACTTCTAATCTGACAGATCTAAAGAATAAATAACATGAATTCTTACCTGTAACTAATCAAGAGCACACTTTTAAAAACAGCAATCTTTAGTTTATTAAATACTATCTGGAAAAAAAAACAAGAACCCAATTTAAATATGCAAATGAATAAAACTCATTACTAATAATTCAATTATGAATTCAGACATTAAATTCAGCGTTTAAAGAACAAAATTCTTATAAATAAGCCATTAGTTAAAAAAATAAATGTAATTATAAAGGTCAAAATACCTGCCGGGTGGTTCTCCAACAAGACCAGCACTGGTAACAACTTTCATTATTTTGTGATTAATAAAAATGGACACGATTTGGTCTTAGTAAGACCCTTTAAAACTTGAAACACATATTACAAAAATTTAATTTCAAATAAAAAAAATACATTTTATTTTTAGTTCAACAATATAGACATTCGGAAACCGACTTCTTTATAACGTATGATCAAAGGAGGTGAAATTGATTAACATGAATTATTCTTATTTTAAAATATCTAAAGTAAAAGTTTCCGATTTGATAGTTAATTATCGAAGTGATATTATATTTTAGTAATATTTATTCTCTGAATAATTGCATAACAGGAAGAAACATCACGACCACACGTTATCAGTTTCTTTACAGCTAAAAGAAAAAATTTGACCGACTATCGATGTTGCCACTCATTACAAACAAAGAAAAATTCAATGGCGATTTGTTTAGAAGTTGATTCTCTTTCAACAGTCTTCTCGTAAATCTATATGTTATCTTTCTTTCGTCTTGAGAAGTGTGTCTTCGTCTTATATCTGCAGAAAGAAATACATAATATTTCCTAGGCATAAGTATAATGATTACAAAACTGCAGTGTTCGTTAATTCAGAAGAAAATCTTTACGAAATTACTTTTGAGCGTTTTCTCACTGAACAGATGAAAGCATAAAAATTTAAATATTTTCAATTAATCTGAATATTCCTTTATAAACACCAGAGAAATTTTAGAAAGAGATTAGTGTTTTATGTAAAAGGAATTTCATGACAGTAGCTTTATAATAACAGTATTTGAGGGTGGG
>BGPR01037988.1:0-14900 GCA_013235015.1 Araneus ventricosus | reverse complement strand
GGATTTGAGTGGGTTTCAGCAGACGTGAGTATTGACTGGATTCATTCTATTCCTCAGGATAGCACTGAGGGGTATATTTTCGAAGTGGATCTGAAATATCCCGAAGAGTTTCACGATCTCCACAACGATTATTCCTTAGCACCTGAGAAGATGGATATTAAGTTTGAAGATTTGTCTGAATTCTAAAAGGGAGTTTTAAATGGAGTTTGGTTTTGTGGCGCAAAAGCCATAAATTTGACCATGCTGCGGAGTTTTAAATGGAATGAAGTATACTACAACAACGAAACTGGTTCCCAATCTGAAAGACAAGAAGCATTATATTACCTACTATAAAAACCTGCAATTTTATTCGAACCGAAGATTAAAATTGGAAAAAGTTCACGAAATATTAAAATTTAAACAGAAACCTTGGCTAAAGAAATATATTATGTTCAATGCCGAACAACGTAAAAATAGCAAGTCTGCCTTTGAGAACGACTTCTTCAAACTAATGAATAACAGCGTGTATGGGAAGACTATGGAAAATAGTGTATACCGTGTAGATGTGCAGCTAGAGAATGATGAGAAGAAGGCTCAGAAGTTGGTTGCTGCCTCTACTTTTAAAAGATTTAAAAGCTTTGATAATGAGATGGTGGGTGTAGAACGCATTAAAAAGTGCTTGACTATATAAGCCCATATATGTTGGCTTTGTTATTCTAGTTAGGCAAACTCATCATGTACAACTTCCACTATAATATCATTAAGAAGGAATATAGCGATACAGCACAACTTCTCTTGTCTCGTTTATTTAGCGTACTCGCCACTATTTTAAAGTTTCAAACAACTGTTAAAAATGAAGCATTCATTATAATTCAGATTCTCGAGAGCCATGCTAGAGAGCGGACGTGCTTGATCATGGCTACAAGTTGGAGCGAACGCAAGGACGCGCATGCGCCCACGGAGCCTATTGACGACGCTTTAGTATGCGCTAATTGGCGCAAGCAAGCTAACCAAATTAAACGCCTGACAAACAGGATCAATGCTGTATCCAGGTCGGAGATATATTTATCTCATGACGTTGCTACCCACCAGGGACTTTTAAAGAACATAGGCCAATGACAGCAAGAGCTGGAACTGCTAAAAGAACAGGTTAGTGAACTTTGCTGTCCAGTAGTAAACTGTGCATACCATAATATTAATGTAATCAAAAATCAGGTCAAAAGACCTCTCTCTGAAATTTCTGAAGAAGCAGATAATTCTAAAAATCAAGTCACCAGCGAATTACTTATACCAGCGAAAATGAGATTTCTCCTGCCAAAACTGAGGAAATATTCAGGCAAAGAAGAAAACATGCTCTCTATCAATTGAGCCATTGTTACCTGTCATATTAAATTAATGTGAAATTATACCAATGCTGTTATAATTTATTTTGATGCTGAACTAATGTTATTTTAAAAAATGGAATAAAATTTAAAGTACGAAATCGATTCTACAAATTTTACTCAGTTCATTGGAGTCGTTTGACTGTTAAGATGACCCCAAGAGCTTGGAGTTATTAATAACTGTTTTATGCTAAGGGATAGTTTGAGGGGATATAACAGAAGGGGATACTCAAATATAAAAAAAATTAATCAAGGGGTACGCGAGTAAAAAAAGAAGTTGGAAACCGCTGATTTAGATAGTAAGGACAGATATTTTGTATATAAAAATTAATGGTATGTTCGTGTTGCAGGTCACAGAAAATACGGGCATGCCTCTACGAAGATATCTCAAAGAACTCCAAAATTTACAAGATAAAGTGGACGGGAAGAAAAAAAAAGCGTATTACTTATATACTTTGATGCAATTAAAAAGTCATTAAATGAGATGACAATTTGATTTCTCTTCTGAGCACACAATTTTAGATCACATGAAGTATTTCGTGCGTTTTCATTTGCCTAATCGTAGAGATTTAAAGAAAGATGTAGCATCAGTTTTGTTATTATATAACAATGAAATAACAAATGCCGTGCTACTATAGGGAAAGGTTACCTAATTTCGACCACCTGCGTATTTTTTAAAGGTACGGTGATAGACAAGTAATTTTAATGAAAATCAAGTAATCATGTTTTGCAGTTTATTTATCGTCAAAACAATGCAAATAATTTTTTTTATGAAATACACTTCAGAGTAGGAAAAAAATAGTTTCGAAAACTCTTTCATCTGTCCAATCAAGAAAATTGTTTGCCTAGATTTGCACACCAATTTCTTTAAGTACAATCAAAGCAAAAAATTTTTTTTTAATATTAGATTCATACCAGCACGCATTGTAAGAATCCAAATATGGCATTTTATGCACTGTATCACTTGCTCTTCTCCCATTACTTCCTGACAAATGTTACAAAACAACATAACCTTAGTCTTGATTCATTTCAAACTAACATGTGATGTCTTTAATGTCATTTAATTTTTCTTTCGCTTTATTCCACTCAAAATTTATGAGTTTAGATCAGTTATAATTAACGTCCCATTCAAAAGTAACACGAGGGCTATTTTGAGACGGACCTCATAATTTTTAACCTAGGTCAGATGAAGAGGGCGACACTTGAGCTGGCGCCCCCTCTCCATATTTCCTCACCATACTAACGGGAGTACGTTTAGCCACTGCGTATGATTTAACATGCAACAGGCCACATGCACGGCGGATCTTCAGTGGAATCGGGTTTTGAGCCTGGAACCCTACAGCACTGAATTCAAGACCTTACCACTAGGCCACTGTGGCCTCCTTCAATGTATTCTGGGTAAATGCAGAGTTTACGGTATCCTTGAATTTTTTTAAGAAAAGTCCTTTAAAGAATTTGAATTTTGTTCTCAATAAGAGTGGGAATTCAGATATTGGATTAAATATTCGATAAATGTTTCGCTGCTTACATCATATTGGAATTTTTTATTGTAGTCCATTTTTAAACATAACAGCATCTATATAATGTCTATATTTTTTTCAGGTTCATCGAAATCATCATTTGATTTCAGTGCTTTAGGCTCGGCTCCGCCCCGTGATCGAATTTCAAAAGACAGCAAGAAATTATGGATGACATTCTATGGTTGAAATTCTACGAAGAAACTTTGGGGTAAAATGGTTTTATTTTCACATCTACTTTTTTTATATACAGTAAAGCTTCGATTATTCGTCACCGTTCGGACCGAGGATGTGACGGATAACCGAGTAGACGGTTAGCAGAAATCTCTTAATACATACGTACAGTAATGTAGATTTCACTGCTGGCTTGGTACGAAAATGAAAAGAAAATTCTTTAAAAGTGAATAATACTTACAATGTTTAAGTGGCGGGTCGTCCATAAGGGCTTCAATACCTCCTAAAATTATTTTAAAAGCTTCTATTTTCGTTTTTATTCTTATTTGATTGTTTTTCCGCTTTAAGAGCTTAAAAATTAACGAAAATAGCAGAAAGAAGTAATAAAAAAACGTCAAAGGAAGATGGAAAATCAAACAACAAGTAAGGGAGACGCAGCGCTGTTCTGCTGCGGCTTTCGCCCCTCCGAAGGAACGGAATTCTCACTCTAAGCGATAATATCTTATGTAAGGTTCAAATATTAGTTAGCTTATCATTCAGTGATTTGTTTTAAAATTTCAAGTGAATTGTTGTTCTAAAAAAAGATTTTCTATGATTTTTCAGCATGTAAATTATACGTTGTAAGATTGTGCAGATATTGCCCAGCTTACAATCCAATATTCTGGATTCTTTGATAAAACTATTAGAAGACGTTGGCGTTACAGCAGAAGAGGCGTTGGTCGCCAAAGGAAAAATCATTCGCTCTGAATATTTATTTGCATAGTCCTAGTGCATATCGGATTCTTCAAAAATAATTTGCTTTTCCAGGTTATTTTTTCACTTCCCCTACAGACAAGTTTAGTTTGAAGCGGTTGGTAGAAGACGCAATCGACATTTTACAGTCCTGTCAATTAGAAGTAGTTTCTATTGTATGCGACCAAGGTTTGCACAGTTTTATGACCTTTAATAATTATATCCTAATAAAAAACACTAAAGCGCAGTCTAATTCTTAACGTATAACGATTGAATTAAGATTTTTTTAGTTTAACTACTTTATTAATTTCTTATTGCAAATACTATGTTTTATTTTTTCTTCCCCTGCTTTTTAATAAGTGCATTCATATTGAATGTCCAGGTCCAAAAAACCAAGGTCTTTTCAAAAACATGAATGTGACATCAGAGAAGAGAAGCCTTACTTTATGCACAAAACTAAGAAAATTTATGCCATGTACGACCCCCTCGTCTTTCAAAATCCGTACGAAATAATTTGAACAACCACGGAATTTATTATGAAGACATATCTATTGCAGATACTACTTGCACACAGCCTTTGCAAATTGGAAGCATATTTTAGATCTGCATGAGATGGATTCAAAATATGCAAGAATAAATTTAATTAATACATTTTTTAAAAACACTTTTTTTTCTTCATTTCCACCTTTAGGTGCACACACAGTGCACCTAAAGGTGGAAATTTTTTCATTTCTTTATTCTTTCCTTTTTAGTTCTAAAATTTTTAAAATTTAATAAAAATTATTATTGACTCAAAAAGTGTAATAATAAATTGCATGAAAACTTTTTTTTTTATTAGTGACCCTAAAGATTGAAGTTTTTTTACTTTTAGAGTTTTAAAACTATTTCTATATTAAGAAATGTGTGAAAAAAAATCAGTTACCAATTTTTATCATTACAATCATGAACAAGTCAAGTTAAATAAAAATTGTTTTAAAAATAAATTGATTATTTTCTTATTTTTTAAATTATTGTTGAAAACATTGTTGCATATATTTACATATTTTCTTTTATATTAACGGCAATCTATTATTTTTTTAGGAATTATCTGCCTGCAGAAAGTTGACGAAGAAACACATAGCAGTATCAGGCCTTATAAAAATGAATGTGAAACCTGCAGCTCAGGTAAGGAAATCCATTTTATCTAGTTGAATTTTTTTTTATTCACCTTAGTTTTATAAGCGAAGTTTTGAACTGAGCTATTCAAGCTTATACTGATAACATATTTCAAAAATGATTCTTTTCATTTTTTGGTCTTGTATATTTAATGTTGAGATTTTCCTGGCATATGTAATCTTAAATTTTATTCACTTCATAACTCAATTTAATTTTTAAGAATGAAAGTTTATTAAAGTACATAACTGATAGTACAGGAAAAGAGATCATATAAATTAATTTGAGCTTTCCTAACTATCAAAAACTAAACTAGAAACTGAAGTTGCTGAACAGTGAATTTCTTTTAAATTATTACCTTTTGAATGCTAACTATTTATTTGACTTATTTATTCATAATAATGAAACATGAGAATTCAGTGATCATATATTCATATAAAGAAACTGAATGTTGCATGAATTGATTCCATTCAAATTGTTTATTCCTTTAGGTACTCATTCTGTTGCTTCTGCATTCAATCTGTATGTTGGTGCCCAGAGAATAGAAAGTAATGCAAGGGATACAGCCCGCTTCAAAAAGAAAATGGACGTATTGTTTGACACCGTCAACTCCAGGACCTTGAAACATCACAAGAGAGAATTTTGCGCAGTAAGAAAAAATAGCTGCCATGAAAAGACTTGGAAAGAAATGATCCCTTGGATTGAAACGTGGCAGATACGCTCGCACAAAGGAAAACATATTAATGCTGCTTGTAAGAACGGATGGATTTTAACCCTCATCGTATTCCTAGGGATTTCTCAAGATTTTTTGCAGACAAATAAATTCATGTAAACAAATCGTTTCAACCAAGATGTGACTGAAAATACACCTTCATCCATTAGACGACGAGGAGGTTTTAGGAACAACCCTGATACATATGAATTCAGGCACACAATTCAAGAAGTTATAACCAAACTTTTTCAAGGAATCTAGTGGAAAAAATTGCCATGATGATGAAGCGCATACCCTCATCGACTTTAGTTCTTTCAATAAAAATGAAATATTTCAAATTATAAATTCTGCAGACTCTGCTAAAGACGTCGATGTGGACAGATTAAATTTATTTACCTTAAATAGTGTTCAGGAAAAAGTATTGTTATATTTCTGGTAATTTTGTAAAAAAATATTTGTCATCTGATGCATGTATCGAATGTAAAAAGTTAATGGTAGATGAAGATAAAATCTTGGATAATCATACACTTTTCTTGTATTTAAAAGAATATGATGATTGTAATTCTGGGTTAAAATGGCCAGCAAATTATTTATTTCAATACTTTGTAAAGTTTCACATGAATATTTCATATTTAATTTCATTTTATTTTATGAACAAAGATGGCATAAGCAAAAAATTTGACGCTGTTTTACGCAAAGTAAATATAGACTTTTTTGATAATCACATAGAACACAAAGAGAAAGCAAAAGAGTTTTTTATTTCTCCTTTCGTCCATATCATGATAAAACAAAGTCAAGATGAACAATGATTTGAAACCCAATTTTAGTTATAAAAAGAAGTTTGAATGATTCAAAGAATGGTTTTCTGAATGGATGCATGTATGAGTAATACAATGTAACTAATCACCCATATTTTTCAGAACCCCCTCTTTATTAATGTTTATATCAGTTTTTCTAGCAAGGCCCATCGGTAACTAACTATTAAGTCTCGGAGATTAAGGACCCAGAGTCCTCGCGCTCCGTCTAAATCCATTCATCCCTGGTGTGATCTATGACTCTTTCTTTTGCTCTTACGATAGTCTCGTTTATTTAGCGTAATCGCCACTAATTTAAAGTTTCAAACAACTGTTAAAAATGAAGCATTCATTCTAATTCAGATTCTGGAGAGCCATGCTAGAGAGCGGACGTGCTTGATTTTGGCTACAAGTTGGAACGAACGCATGGACGCGGATGCGCCCACGGAGCCTATTGACGACGCTGCAGTATGCGCTAATCTGCGCAAGCAAGCAAACCAAATTAAAGGCATGACAAACAGGATCAATGCCGTATCCCGGTCGGAGATATATTTACCTCATGATGTTGCTACCCACCAGGGACTTTTAAAGAACATGGGCCAATGGCAGCAAGAGCTAGAACTGCTAAAAGAACAGGTTACTGAACTTTGCTGTCCTGTAGTAAACTGTGCATACCATAACGTTAATGTAATCAAAAATCAGGTCACAAGACCTCTCTCTGAAATTTCTGAAGAAGCAGTTAATTCTAAAAATCAAGTTACCAGCGAATTACTTATACCGGCGAAAATGAGATGTCTCCTGCCAAAACTGATGAGTGAAAACTGATGAAATCGCTGGAATGCCGTAAAGCGTAACATGAGACATCTTAAGAGGAACGACAGAGACCACGCTGAACTAGTCTAGAGAACATGGTGATTCTGTCATTGGTTATTGTGACTCTAAACGATGCTGGTGACATTGCGGATAGTCAATCACTGGATATTCATAATAGTAAAACCATGTCGTTGTGCAGTAAACGACAACCTACGGTTGTAACAAGTACAATAGAAGCCGAATAATGGCGACGACTGTTGCAGCTAAAGAAGCCATTTATCTTAACAAAATTGTGACCACATAGGACTTTCGCAAATAAAAACAATATCTACCATAAACGAAGCAAGCATATTGACAATCAAAATAATTTTGTACGGAAGTTATGAAAAGTGGAGAAATTACTATGAAAAACATATTAACTGAAATAGGATAGCAGATTATTTAATAAAAAGTGTCCAGTGATCAAAGTGTGAGATGTGCGCCCAGTCAATTGCCATGGAGCTGTCAGTTTGAAATTAACTCCTACAAGGTGCGATTATGTTCGACCTTCTGTGAACTTTCAATAGAGCAATCCGTAGATACATTGATAATCCTAAACAAAAATCTAACATCAAGTTCACCTCGCCTCAAGAAATCTTATCCTTTCTTAAGAAAATCAATCCCAGGAAGGCTACTGGACCAGACGGCAATCCTAACAAAGCATTACAACAAATTCCCACCAATGCAATAACCTTGATCACTGAAGTCTTTAACAAATATTTTCTCTGCAACTACTTCCCCATTATTTGGAAAACAGCTCATGTCCTGATCTTCCGTCAAAATGGGCAAAATCATAAGCTTCCATGGAATTATCGTCCCATCAGCCTCCTCAACAACATTAGCAAAATATTCGAAAAAATTATCCTCACAAGATTAAAAGAATGTCATGATCTTCGCATCATACCAAACTGTGAATTACTTTAAAAACCATGATAAATACATTAAGGGTTGTAAGAGAGAAAAATTACAGTTAGGGGATAAGGTTTTCATGCAGGTATTTGTTGATCCACAGGTGCTGCATCCTAAATACAAGGGACCTTATGAGATGAGTAATTTTTTTAGAAATGAAAATTATTTAGTTAAAGTAACAGAAGGTGATGAAATAAAATTTGTAAAAGTACATGTAAGTAAAATATTCAAACAACCAGAACTCAGAGAAAATTGCAAATCTGTTTAAAATTTTGGAAAGTGTATACATATTTCTGTGTTTGATGGCAGATCTATTTCAGTAAATAGTAAAATTTTGAAATTAATGGAAAGAAGATTAATCGTTCACAAAATTTGTTGATATATTATTTTGACTATTTTACAATTTTTGAAGACGCTCAAATTTTGGTTTGGATTAGGCAGGCTGTTCCGCTTTTCTGAGGAATAGTTAACTTGGTGTTGTATCTTTCAAAAAAAAAAAAAGGAAAACATAGAAGGTTTTATTCATGCTTTGGTGGATCTGTTTACATCTCGCAGTGGTTCTGTTTACACACATGGTTGTTTTAAAATGTGAATGATGAATATGAGATAAAAAATAATTAGATACAAAAAAAATTCTATTAATGATGAAATGAATTGATGTTGAATAGTTATGAGTGGTTACTCATATAAGTTTTAACTGTATAAGTTTATTACCTGGTTACTTCAAACTATTATTCCTAAAGTATTTATATACACTTACATGTAACTGTGATTCAATGAAAAACTAATAGGATGAATGCTAGATTCTGAAAACATGTTGATATGTATGTAAGAAGTTATACAATCAAACTATGACATAAGAATTGTATATTGAAAAGTGAAGTTGATGAATTTTTAAGCACAGAACATAAGTGAACTGTACGTAACTGTGAAAAAATTGAATTTAATTACTACTATTGCTCGATCAATTTTTAAGGGTTATTGTAATCATATATATTTTACATATTAGTCTAGTGAATGTTATCTTGTGTATTGATGAATTTTTGAAAATGAAAATTTTTTATTCTGATGTGTGTAATTTTAATATTTGGACTTCATGCATGTGGAAAGGCTAAGTGTTTGCTTTGCCAAATATTAAAGCAAATATTGTAATTATTGGTATCACTATTTTTGAAAAGACATCAAAGAGTAATGAGGATATGCCATGTGTAATTATGCATTGGTTAAGATTTTGTAATATCCCATTGGTTCGAGAGTTATTATTGTTATCTTGATCGAATTAATGAAATTTTGAAGTTTAATATTAAAATTTTCTTTCTGCAATCATTGATATGAAATTGCAGCGTGCATACAGTGGGTGTCAACTGAAATTCATTTATAGTGATGTAATATGTTTTGTGTTATATTTGAAACTTTTATTATTAATTTGAAGTTCTACTTGGAGCTCTATTCTTCTTCGGGGGGAGGAATGTGAACAGGACTGCATTATAGTTGGACTGAAGGTTCACAGGAATGTTATAGTTGGACCGAAAGTGCACAGACTAATGTTCTAGTTGGACTTGCGTTAGAACAGGTTTCTGTTAAGAAGAGTATGTATGGCAACAGGTGGAACACGCGTGCTTCTCTGGGTTGGTTCGGCTAGATGTGATGGTGTGGTGAAAAGATTTTTTTTGGAATGATGTCGCCTTTTTGATTCCTGCTTTGACGAGTTGCTGCTTGGTGTACGATCCATGTTTTCGTGAGATGAATTGAAGCGACTGCCATGTGCTTTTAAGGACATATTATCCCAATGACTTCGGCATTACAGGTGTTCCTACAAAAATTGTAGCATGATGGAGATCTCGGCTTCGAGTCAATAATTTGTCGATCTTCAAATTTTTCTTCCTGAGTATAAGCATGCGTTGGTAAGACTTTTTTTTCAACTGCAGTTGAAGCTTCCTTTTTTCCAATATGTGGCAACATTTTTATACTAGTTAAAATAATATATTCTTACAACGTATCACTATACTGAAACATTTTTAGAGTAACGATACATATTTTTCATACACGTGTTTTGCTGATTTTTACAGATTTTTGATGTGTAGACAGTAATGCCGTGGATAAATGTTAATAAATAGTGTTTTTCTTGTCTACTCAATAGTGTGCTCTTGCCTTTGGTGTACTAATCATTATTACGATTATTGTGCCATTTTTCATGTATTTATTTTCAGCTATAGGGTTAGGCCCAGCTTAACATATTTAGTCACACCATAACACAAACGAACAGCACGGTTTTAGGGCAAGCCATGGCTGCATTCATCAATTGCTTTTTTTCAAAAATAATGGCTCAGCGACTTAATAAGTACGCTAATTTGGCTAACGAACAACGTGGTTTTATCCCAGATGACGGAGTGGCCCAGAACATTTTCCTATTGGACTTTGTTCTTAGACACGCACACGAAAAATGCAGGGCCACGTATATTGCATCGATTGATATCGCCAAAGCTTTTGACTCCGTGTCCTTTGTTTCCGTTTTTGCGGCTCTGACGGAAAAGGGTATACATCCCGAGTTTGTCAGCCTTGTCAGGATGATTTATGATCAGAGTTCCACGAGTTTTGAACCTTTTGCGGACCATAGGTTCACTCCTTGGTGCGGTGTGAGACAGGGAGATCCTCTTTCCCAGGAGTTGTTTAACTTGGGGATGGTTCCCTCACCAACATATCGGCTTATGCTGATGATCTAATTTTATTTGCATCATCGTCGGCTGGTCTTCAGCATTTGCTCGATCAGACTACTAAGCTTTTAGCTGGATGTAATTTGGAAATCAATCTTAGAAAATCGTTCACAATCACTGTCTTGGCCGACGGCAGGAATAAGGAAACGAATATTGATTCCACAGCTCGCTTCAAGGTCAGATCGTCTTTTATTATCCCTCTATCAATTAAAGAGAATTTCAGATATCTGGGAGTCACATTCACGGCCCAGGGTCTCTTGGCGGCAAATTGTGCGCCTACCCTGAATAAATACCTTTCAAAATTGGCTTCGGCCCCGTTAAAACCGCAGCAGAGAATGTTTATTTTAAGAACAATTTTATTACCAAAGCTCTTTCACTTATTAATTTTGAGATCCGTTTGGGCCGGGCACCTCGCAAAGCTTGACTCATGTGTCCGTGCGTTCGTTCGGAAGGTTCTTTACCTTCCAAGGGATTACCCCAATGCCTACCTGCACGCCGCCATATCGGACGGTGGGCTTGGTGTGCCCAGTCTCCGGTACTCAGTTCCTGTCTGGCGGTCCGAGAGACTTGCGGGTCTTTCGACAAGTATGTCTCCGGCCTGCCTGGCGGGTTTGGTTTGGTGGAGTTTACTGGGGCAAAAACCATTTTTGATTATGCTGCGCCAAACATATGGTCTAGGATAAAATCTTACTATAGGAGTTTAGTTAAAAGAAGTGTCATTCGGTATGAAGTGTCAATATATGAAGTCTATAAAAGCTTGCAACAAGTTAAGAATGACCTAAAAACAAGGTAAAATTTTTATATCAAAGAGTAAAAACCAATCATTCTTAAAAAAGTGAAAAGTTGTGGATGAGGATCTTTGTGAAGGATATCCTTAAGAGTGATAGAGGATGAGTGGAAACAGCGGATGCGTTGATGATTAAATTGTTGACATTCAATATGAATGTGCAGAACAGTCATTTGGCATTGGCACGCTGTACAAAGAGGTGCGGGTTCCCCCAATAACAGATGCCTATGCGTGAATCGAGTGTGTCCGATTCTTAATCTGGTAAGAATTGTGTCGAGCTTCCTGGTAGGTAAACTGGGCCAACAATCGATTAAAAGTTTAATTGAATTAAGTTTAATTGTGTCTTTACGATCCCATTGAGCTTGCCATTTTGAGTGGAGGATAGATTTAATATAATTTTTCACGTCGTTGACAGGGACTGGAGAGTTCAAATTGATGGTGGCAGACTTAGCAAGATTGTCAGCAAGTTCATTTCCGGGTATACCGACGTGTGAGGGAATCCAGCAGAAGAGAATAGAAAAACCTTTACAAGTTAGATGATCGTGCAATTCAAGGATATTAAATGCCAATGGATGACTGAACCGATGAAGTGAGGTCATCGATTCTAGAGCACTTAATGAATCTGAATAAATGATGAAATTATCAGGTGGACCACTAGAAATTTCAGATAACGCATGTAGAATGGCAGTGATTTCTGCTGTAAAAATGGAGCTCGATGAGTGAATTTGGAATGAGAGAGTAGAATTAATAAAAACACAAGCGAATGAAGTGGAAAGAGAGCTTTTTGAGCCATCTGTAAAAATAGGAATAAAATTATGGTAGACATCTCGGTGATCTGTAAACAGTTGCTGGTAAACTTCAGGTGCCGTATTAGCTTTGTCAAAGGTCTTAAAAGGATTTAAAAATCTTAATCCATGCGATTTCCATGGAGTGAGATGACGCTTCAAAATGGGGACAACTTGCAAATCCTCCAGATTTAGATTACGAAGTAATTCGGATGCTCTAGTAGAAAATGAAGGGATGACTGATGGTCTGGCTCTTTGAAAGCGGAGAATAAATTGACTTTCTTTATAGTTAAAAAAAGGATGTCCGGGAAGTGATAAACAACACTCAACATATAGACTTTCGACTGGTGAGGTGCGGAAAGCCCCACTGCAAAGTCTGAGGGCAGAGTGATGAAAGGGGTCCAACCTTTTCAACACATTCTGTCGTGCAGAGCCGTATATCACGCAACCATAATCAATCTTTGAAAGTATACTTGCTCTATAAACACGGAGCAAAGATGTTCTTGAAGCTCCCCAAGATGTATTTTAAATGACTTTGAGAATATTCAGAGTTTTGTCAAGTTTTTTGCGTAGTTTCATTACATGGGGCTTGAAAGTGAGTTTTTTATCGAAAGTAACTCCCAAAAACTTAATTTCGTTCACCACATTGATAAGTTGACCTTCAAGCAAAATCTCTGGTTTTGGATGGAGACGACGTTTTCGACAAAAGTGTATACATGATGTCTTGTCTGTAGAAAAAGTGAACCCATTAAAACTTGACCATTGCCGGATTTTATTCACGGCTAATTGAAGTTGCCTTTCTATAAAATGCATATTATCCCCTGTACAAGATATGTACAGGTCGTCGACGTAAAGAAAGCCTTTCACAGATGGTGGAAGTTGTTTTAAAATATCATTTATTTTCAGAGCAAAAAGCGTCACACTGAGGACGCTTCCTTGAGGTACGCCTTCCTCTTGAGTAAAAAAATCTGATAATTCATTTCCAATTTTAACTCTAAATTTTCTTAGTTTTAAAAAGTTTTCAATAAATATGGGCAAGTTACCTCGGAGGTTGCTATCATACAAATCCCGAAGAATACCATACCGCCACGAACGATCGTAAGCTTTTTCGATGTCGAAAAATATTGCTACAGTATGCTGCCTGCGAAGAAATGCATTTCTTATTTCAGTTTCGAATGCAAGGAGGTTATCAACTGTAGAACGTCCCTGTCTAAACCCGCTTTGAAAGGCACTAAATATTTTATTGGTCTCCAGATAGTATATCAGACGCTTATTTACCATCTTCTCAAGAATTTTGCATAAGCAGCTAGTGAGAGCGATTGGTCTATAATTTCTGGGGTTTGATGGCTCCTTTCCTGGTTTTAGAATTGGTATGATAATGGCCTGTTGCCAACAGGATGGGAAAGAGTGTTCTTGCCAAATTCTATTGTAGAGAAATAGTAGATTATGCAAAGATTTATCGGACAAATTCTGTATCATAAGATAGCTGATATTGTCAGGACCTGGAGATGTTTTATATATTTCAGAGAGACACCTGTTTAGTTCAAAAAAATGTAAAATCTGTATTGTATGGGGCATATGGAGAAGAATGAAAATTGAGTTTCTTTTTTTCTGTAGCAATTTTATGATGTAAGAAAGGGGCAGAGTAATTACTGCTGTTTGAAGTACGGGACAGTTCTGAAGCTATACAGTTAGCAATATCCTGTAGAGACGTAACTGGAATACCGTTATTATATAAGATTCTTATGTTAGAGGATTTGAATATACCAGAAGTTTTTTTAACTCTTTCCCACAGTTTTTTGCTAGATATTGTGGAGTTAATGCTGCTTATATAACGTTCCCTCGATTCTCGTTTAGTACGCCGCTGTACTGTTCTGGAGTTGGCTTTAGCTTGCTTATAATTAATCAAATTTACTGTAGTAGGGTTTCGGCGAAAAATATTCCAAGCTTTTCTTTGTCTCTTGTGTGATTCGCGGCAATCTGCATTCCACCAAACCTTCCTTTGTTTCTTGAAAGTATTTGAAATTTTAGGAAATGAGTGGTCTGCTGCGGAAATTAAAACTAAAGTTACATTTTTAACTGCGATATCAATGCTATTGTCAGAAACCATTTCTTTAGTTATATTAGCCAGAGAACTGAATGTACTCCAGCTGCCCAAATTAAAATTATATCTTGAGACTGAGTTGAAGCGAGGGTTTTGTCGTCTATTATCGGATAAGATTAAAGGAAAATGATCGCTATTGTGAAGATCATTGCCTACCTGCAAAGAAAAATAAGGGATAACGGAAGGAGTACACATGGCAATATCAACAGAGTGAAATGTTCTGGTCGGTTCATGAAAGTACGTATAATCGTCATTGTTGAGAAGGCAAAGATTATGATCATTTAAAAGTTTTTCAACCTGTAGGCCC